>JALRMM010000479.1:0-25095 GCA_026122155.1 Zymoseptoria crescenta
TTAGTAATACTCTCTCCCTTAAAGTTCCTTAGCTCTTTTAATTTTAGACGTAAGGCTAGGCCCCTCGTAGGCGGCACTCCGGCGCTTAGTAGGCTAGACATAGACTCGGGAGTCCCGACGCTATCCTAACTAAGCTATCGACGACGATGTTCGATAGAGTCTACTATAGCGATAGAGCTATTATCTCCTACTCCTAGAGTACTTCCGTCCGGCGGTTCCACGGCGGCTATGTAACGCAACTCCTATACGCGGACGCGAGCGTTACGTAAGCGAAGCGCCGCCGAAAGCCTTGCCGCTTCCTAGTCTAGCTTATTAATCTCCATCTCTATATCGGGAACCGACATAGTCGATTAATTAGATAGTGCTACCGACCCTTGTCGTTCGCTTATAGCCCGCTAAGGAGGAGTAGGTAGCTCGCCGGTAGGTATCTCGTCCGCTATTAGGTTCTATAGACCGCGGGCTCTTAGAGAAGAATTAGAATTGTAAGAAGTATAAAGATATCGCAGTGTATAGAACGCTAGCTAGTAATCCCACTAGTAATAAAACTAATTCTTGCTATTGTTAAGTTGCACATGCGTACCTTATAATATACGACTATACGTTACGTAAGCGGCATTCGCCGCTACGCTCGGCGTCGTATTATCCACGTATCGTTAACGACCTTACCTAAGGTCCAGAGCTAGGCTATACCTTAGCCTTCCTTAACAGCACGATTAAACGGCTCTATAGTGAGCTCTCTAAGTAATAATTAAGGTGATTGATTAGTTTACTAACTAGCTATTAACACGAATGAAAGGTGTAATCTTTTCTCTTGCCAAGAAGTTACCTGACTATTGTTACGTAATCTCAGAAATGCAACACCAGGCACTTATAACAAGCAGATGAGCCCTTGTCGTCTGTAAAGCAAATGGGCTTATTAGCGGGACACCATGATCCGGCATAAGTCTCGCATGTGTCTTTTGAACTTTGCGTTAGTGTTCTAGCTCCAAATGGTTCGGGTCAAACAGACAACATACGGTGACACTTCTTGACCAGCCCGTCTTGAACGCAGCTCAAGCCGTCATCGCTACAGCACGGCGGCTGGCGCAGTCGACCACAGACGTCTATGTCACGTCAGCATGGAATATTCGCGGGAAGCGATAGATGATGTTTATAAACACATACGTCCCGCGAGTAATTTTCCGGCGCACAGCTGGCCGTGCGCGGCAACAGCAAAGTTCAAAGCGAGCACGAGTAGAGCCTGCGTGGAGAATCTCATCTTCGTTGGAGTGGTCTGGGATCTCGCAGGTGCAGACCGGCACCACCAGGATGCCAGGACTGGGATGTCCCATGTTCCGGACAACGGCTAATTATAGAATACCTCATCAGACGACGCTGACGGTCCTCAGAAAGCGAGCAACTGTCGAATCTTTGTCGAAAGCATGCGATAAACATAAACACGCCGGTATGTTGTCCCGATCATTGTGCGATATACTCTCCCAGCACGCCGGAGTAGAACTTATAGAACCGAGTGTCTCTGTTCTCTTCATTCTCTTCCTCCTTGTCCTCTCCTGCCTTGTTTCCATCATCAGGGGTCATTGGAAGCGAATGCTTTCGGATCAGAGCCGGCGTGCCCGAACGCTTCGGAGTCGGAGAATGAATGATGGTCTCACCACCATCTCTGGGTCCACGTTTTCTGCCCCTTTGTTCCTCGACCTCCGTTTCAGGCGGACATTGCTGCATCTCAGGCCTCCTTTTGGTCTTCACACTGCTTTGACCTCTCCAAAACCCGGATGGAGGGCCGGCGTCGTCATAGTTATCGGAGGAGGAGGATGAAGACGTAGCACTTCTCCTCTTGAACTGGCGGACTTTCTTCCCATCTTCGTGACTTCTCCTCTCCTTCGTGCTGATTTGAAGAACGCCTCTTCTCCTGGATGCCCTCGATTGCACTGGCCAGCTTTCCCTCCAGAAGTCGGACGGTGGAGGCGGCGTCCCGTCTTTGCTGGGAACTGGCGGTGCCACGAGTGCAATCTCTGTCACGACGTCTGGAGCTGTAAAGCCCACCTCTTCCACATCGCTCTCTCCAGCGAACGGATTGCCAGGATCGGAATATACAGTGTCCCTCAAGCGACCAATCTTTCTGGGCTTGGAGAGCTTGACGTATGCTTTGGCAACAACAATCGGGACTCCGCAGCTGTCCACATTGGGTTGCGGCGGCTCATGGTCCGACTCGGACGATGAGGAAGCGGAAAAGGACGAAACTGAAAACGGATGACTGTCTTTACGATCGCCGTAGTTGGAAGGCAGGTCATCCTCGCCGTCCTCTTGGTCCCACTCTTCGTATGAGGCGTTAGACTGGAAGCGGTACGTTGGCGATCCCGACTCTGATTTGCTGGTCAGTGGGATTCTGGAAACCCGAGAAACGAAGAAAGAGATGGAAATTCTGAGATGGGAGAATGGAAAAATTGTTGGCTTCGAAAGACTGGCCCACCTACGTCTAGGGCGTGGAGTAGCTTACCTTCGATCAACGAAAGCCTAGCCACGTACCTACATTCGACAGAGAGAAAGACCATCGCCGGAGGATATGAACAGAGGTCAGGGTAAAAGGAGTGGGGCGCCGGTGATGCGAGGACAGCAGAAAATGGATCACCCACCTCCTCGCCCCCGATAACATCTCGGACACAGTCCAGCCTTCAGGAACAGTCCCTGTGACTCACTTCCTCCGACCGGTCGTCCACATCTCTGGCAGTTCTCCATCATGTCTTCTACCGCCGCTCCGCAATCAGCAAAGTCCATGCCGCTATCATCGGAGTTTTGCCTACCTTTCCTTCCACTGCCATCCTTCTTGCGCAAAGGATCCAGGCCGCGTGCAAGGAACATGGCAATCTCCTCACTGGCTGTCAGCCCTCCGCCGGTGGACGAAGGATCCTTCTGGTTTTGGTGGTGACCCGACTTCTTCAGTCTGTCGACTTCTTCCTCGGCACTCCAGCGGATATCGCCACCTCTTCCATGGCCTTGCAGAGCGGCTTGAACGGCGAGTTTACGCTCTTCGGCAGTCATCAACATGCCGACCAAGTCCAGGACACCTTTGCTATCGTCCCAGACGCCAGCTTTTCGTGCCCGCCACTCGAGAAAGTCGCGCTGGAATCGTGGTCGAAGGCTTGGGTTCGCCGCGCGGGTCTGTTCGAGTTCTTCTTCGCGGGCGGCAGATTGTTCGGAGAGGAAGTTGGTCCTCGAACCAGCTGGGAGAGTGAGCAGAGTCAAGTTCTTGGTGACTTCGTTCGATGCGCGGCGAAAGCGAGATGGAGTAGGGGGGCGGGATTGGGTGGATGTTTGGGAGTTGTTGGACGAGACGCTTCCGTTTCGGGAAGGAGACTTGCCGCTGAAACTCAGCTTCTTGAGGAACGAAGATCCTGAAGACGTTGGCCGAGCAGGTGGGAGTGGAGAAAAGACGGGCTTCTTCCGTGCAGGTTGAGACGGTTGCGTTGTTGGGTTCGCAGCGGCTGCGGCCGGTCGAGAGGGACGAGCTTGCGAGGTTGTGGACACAAAACTGAGAACACTGTCAGAGGAACCTGGTCTTGCTGGAGATGGAGACGCGTTGCGCTGTCTCGAACCAGACTGGTTAGCGACCGGTCTTCGGTGTACAGGAGCTGTAGGCGGAAAGGGAGAGTAGGTCGCCGGCGCTTGGGGAGTGGCTCGAGGAAACTGCTGGCGATGAGATGACGAAGATTGAGAAGGAGCCTGCTCTCTTCTCGATCGTTCATCCCCTGTGCGAGAGGATTGCTCTACCTCTGCCAGTCGTCTTGTTGCAGCTTGTGCCGCGGACATCGAACCTGATTGCATCTCTGTGGCGGCCGGTGGATTGGCTTGGTATGCAGGCGGCGTAGTCTGGAAGGTGGACTGTTGCCGCTGCTGACGACGGGAAGCTTCTCGTCGTCTACGATCGCGGTCAGCTTTCTGCATGTAGTGTGCAACCGCCTGATCGTGTCCGTACGGATCTTGCGGGAGATCGTCCATTTCGTGCGAACTTACAGTGCGAGTGGGCTGGTTGTTGACTGGAGATTGGCGATGTCTCGAGTGTCGTGCGTCGTGCGTCGTGCGTCGAGGACCGTGTGTCGAGGACCGTGTGTCGAGGACCGTGTGTCGAAGTTGAAAGGCTGTTCGGAGAGACCTGCTCTGGACCAAATGCGGTATGCTTTCGAGTTCGACAAAGAGAAGTTGGGGTTGTGTATGCTTGGGGAACCAGGACATCGGAAGTGGCAGAATGGCATTATATCAGCTCACAGAACAGCAAAACAAAGCGTACTGACTGAACAAGGGGAGTTTGAAAGAGACATGGCGCTCCATTGTCTCATTCGAGGCGAAGTCGTCCTGGCTTTGAGGATGTTGACAATGGCATTACTGCACAGGATTCTTGCTGACGATGATGCCAGACAAAGGGCACAAGTCCGCTGGACATCCAGGCGAGTCAAGCCATGTTTGCGAGCCACGGAGACTACAGGCTCCAGACGAGCAGCATCGATAAGCAGCATAATCATGATCAAGTCGCGCGAGACAATCGGTGTCTCAAAGGGGACGGGGGTTCAGGAACTGCAAGAGTCAACACTCGATTTGAACTGACTTGCTATGATATCCAAAAAGAACAATATCTGTCTAACCCAGCCCATGTAGGAAACACTCCTCCCCTTTCATCTCAATCTCATGCCGCATGTAACCCTCGAAATGTCCCATTAATTAATAAGTCCCAACGTCATCTCTATAGGAAGTAGGCAAAAGCGCCGGCCACAATCACGAAAGCAGAGGTGGCAATGCTGAACGTCGATGATGCGCCACCCTGATAAGCTGCTGGTGGCATATCAGTGCCGTTACCTCCAGCAGGAGAGGTCTCCACCGGGCGAGCAGTAGGAGCGGTGCCTGCAGGCGCGGTATCTGCAGGAGCGGTTCCGGCCGGAGGAGCAGTGCCAGCTGGGCTGTCAGATCCAGGAGCATCGCCTCCGGTGGCAGCGGGTGGGTTGGAGCCGCCATCAGCAGGGCAGTTGGCACCGCCTGGACAGCTTGCCGCGGGAGCAGGAGCACCTCCGGTTGGGTTCTGTATTTGCCCATCGGATATTTGTTGGATTGGCTTGCCGCTCGGTGCTGGGTTGCTGTCGCCGGTAGGAGTGGCATCGGCGTTAGACTTGGGCGGCATGATCGTGCCTTCGTTCGCGTCGCAGTTGCATGGCTCGGTGATGGTCACCGGGATGGTGGACGGCTTGGACAGGTCGGAGTGGCAGACAGTGCAGTCCTTGACGGTGACGGTGTAGCCTTGGGGCACGTGAGACGGGCCGGGTGTCCATGTAGGAGTGGGCTCGGGGCAAGATTCGGTGACGGTGTAGGTGACTGGCACTGTTCCGGTAGGGCACAGAGAGAGGTAGGTGGTCGTGTAAGTGGTGACATGGCCAGGAGGCTTGGTAGCAGAGGTGCAGTCAGGGCAGTAGGTCACTGTGACACCGTTGGTGACGGTGATCATAGTCTCCATTGACGCAGAAGTGCAGACATCGTATGTGACCGTGGTGTAGCTGACTGGGGCGGACGAGTAGGCTGGCGGCGCTGAAGCACTTTGGGCGTACGCGCTCTTGACAGCGACAAGCGCAACGACAGCTCCGGACCGGTACTTCATGTTGGCGGTTGATTGTTGGTGGCGGTGCGAATATGCTGGGTTTGCTGTTCGAATGACGCTGGTAAGTGATAGACTGAAGACAAGAGCTGCGAAACGAAGGTGGGGAGGAGGACTGGTCGTTCACTTTGGAAGATCGAACGAGTGAGATCTACCGAAAGCAGCGATTGTTAGAGACGGAAGACGAAAACGCATGCAGCATCTGGCGGTATGTGCCTTATAGTGAGTTGCTGGGCGCGATCGAAGGTCGTGTTGATACGGAACGCATTCCTAGCTGAGATTGTCGGCGTGAAGAGCTGGCGTGCATTCCGCGAGGCCCAAAACATCCAAATTCGGCGAGCGGGAAAGTCGGTATCTTCGTTGCGGAACTGTGAAAGACACTATCAATGGCAGTAGTGTAGTGACATCAGTAAAGTGCAGAGGAGTGCGATCATCGAATCCATTCACGAACGATTGTTCGTACATCGACCTCATTCGCAGACCATGCTGCGATTCTTCAATTCGACGAACCGCACTTGGTCAATGCTCTATCGCTTCCCAACATCGCGGCTCGAGAGTGGCTGGGAACAAGAAGCCCATTGACGATTGCGTTCCGCCCAGAGATTGTTGTTTACATTCCTCTGAGCACGCACGACTGCCGAAACGGGACAAGCTTGGTGATTGTGGCTTCTAGCCTTGAAAGATGGCTAGGCGTTGACTTGTCGTGGGCCTCCTTGGGTAAGGGCCGATCGCGTGTCGATGTGTAATGCGTCCTTCACCACACTTCCAAGGAAGCGACCTCCCATCCGCTTCCTCCCATCCAAGAGAGCGGCGAAGTCCACATTGGATCGGAGCGCGAGCCTCGACTGTCATCGAGCTACACGCTGGTTGTCTGCCGAATCGCAGTGATTGATCGTTCGCATGGAAATCGCTTGCTCGCCGTGGATCCTGGACAATGCCTCAAAAATCTCTCCAAGCAAATGAAATGTGAGCATCACGCTCCGTCAGCATCAGCTTTGCTTGGATTAGCCAAATGGTCGAGTACAACATCTAGATTTGGAGCCCAGTAGAACAGCTGCTTCCTCCCTGTCGCATCCTCACGCCACGACGTCAGCGGTGGCGGGATGAAGTCCAGCGGCTTGAACATCTCCTTGAACGTCGTACCATAATTCAAGGGTGGAACGTCGCAGAGCCAGATTCCGACGTCTGCAGCGCACATGGCGTCGAAGTCCGTAGAGGAATCACCAATGTATATTACGTGCGGAGCAACGACGCCCCGCATGCCTCGAGCTGGAGGAAGATAGCGGAGTTTGTCCGCGGAGGTGCGGATGTCCATGTCAAGAGGGCGGCAGAGTCTACCAGAGCTACCAAGCGGTGAGCAGAGACCTTCGATCTCATTCGCATGGATAGGGATGTCGTTGATGAGACGGCAGAGGCTATCCTTTGATGGATGGTCGAGCTGCATGGCGGACTGCCACAGAGATTCACGGATGGCTGTCGCACTCCAGTTGACACTCACGATGCTGAGACTGCCGCCTTCGATCGTGCCAGTGGTAGCATCGTAGAGCGGCAGGAAGAGTTCAAAGATCTTGACCCATCCCTCACGGAGTTGGAGGTTCCCTTTCCCGAGCGAGCGGGCGACGGTTTGCTTTACATCTTTGTGCGCCACGCCGCGAAAGAAGCCAGCGTCTTCCACTCTTTTGGCACTCCCAGCTTCGACCCATTTGCGAGCTTCTAGCCAGCCGCTGTACTCCTTGCGATCGTACTCCTTCCACGGATACAATTCGTTCCGGTACTTTTCATAGTCTTCCATGTACTCATCAGAGATCTGTTTCCAGCTTAGCTTTGGACTCTTGGGAATATCTCCCAGTAAGCCCATCGTATCCTTGACCGTCAGAGTGCAGTCGAAATCTAGCACGAGATGTGTAGGTCGCTTGAGTCGATGCGAAGCCATGGTGAAACACGCGCAGTGCCGTATGTTGCTGTGTATTGCTCTTCGTAGACTGGCACTTTTGTGGAGGAGGCCCTCGAGCATCTCCTCACGGTACACTCTCGTCGTGCATCCGACTCCTCATGGAATGGCACAGTACGAGTGCATCGAGCGGGGATTGGCCGTCACATGTCAAACATGAGTGAATGACTAGGTAGGAGGTAGCGTAGTTCTAGCTGTGTGGCAACCTCGGCGGGAATAATCGCAATTCCGGGCCGGGAACAAGAGAGCGACCTTGTGGGTTTTGGAAGGTGCGAGGCACCGTAAGCAAAGTTGAAAGGCGCTGTGATTGGCCCTCGGCACGTCGATTCTGGCCCTCCTACGCCGGCATCATAGACTTGCACCTTTGTTTTAAAGACTCCACGCCTCACTACTCACCTCACCACCCACTCCACTCTACACACATCACAATACCATGGCTCTTCGACTCGCAACGAGGCGCTTCGCGCCGCTGGCATTCCGTCGTGGAATGGCCACCACCATTGAGCACACCAAGGAGCCCGTCTCCGCCACCGCCGAGGCACTCTCTGCTTCGAGGCCTCCTATCAAGGAGACGAAGACGTCGACGGTTCAGGAGCCCAAGATGGATGCGGACGCCAAAACGAAGACCTTCCACATCTACCGATGGAACCCCGATCAGCCCACCGACAAGCCTCGCATGCAGTCGTACACGCTCGACTTGAACAAGACGGGACCGATGATGTTGGATGCTCTGATTCGGATCAAGAACGAGGTGGACCCGACTTTGACCTTCCGAAGGAGTTGCAGAGAGGGCATTTGCGGCAGCTGTGCCATGAACATTGACGGTGTCAACACATTGGCGTGTTTGTGTGAGTAGTGGACAAAACCAACCTTTTGGCACGTTTGGAGACTGATATCTCAACAGGCCGCATTCCCACCGACACAGCGAAGGAGACTCGCATCTACCCATTGCCTCACACCTACGTTGTCAAGGATCTTGTACCCGACATGACGCAGTTCTACAAGCAGTACAAGTCGATCAAGCCATACCTCCAGCGTGACACCGCACCACCAGATGTACGCATACACTCTGCTCGCTCTTGTTGCACGATTGAACACCGACTAACACCTCACACAGGGCAAGGAGAACCGTCAGTCTGTTGCCGACCGAAAGAAGCTCGACGGCCTTTACGAGTGCATTCTGTGCGCATGCTGCAGCACATCCTGCCCATCCTACTGGTGGAATTCGGAGGAGTACCTTGGACCAGCCGTCCTTCTCCAATCATACCGATGGATCAACGACTCCCGTGACGAGAAGACCGCCCAGCGCAAGGATGCGCTCAACAACAGCATGAGCTTGTACAGATGCCACACCATTCTGAACTGCTCGAGGACCTGCCCCAAGGGTTTGAACCCCGCTTTGGCCATCGCGGAGATCAAGAAGAGCATGGCCTTCAGCGGTTAGATGAGTCGGAGTGATTAGGAGGCGGGGAGTTGAGGGAATGGATCTGTTTTGCGTGCAGTATTGGCACTGCCTGTTTTGTCTCAGTCAAAAGGAGGTGATCGTGCCGATTATGCGGCCTTGTGGCAATCAAGCGAGCCGCGCTTCTATCGTTTCATGTGTGAATAGCAAGTGCATCTGCGGCTGTCTTCGAAATCGACGGCATACATTTTTGAACAAGATTGTTCGCATTGCTCATGTCTCATTCATGCGTTGCATACCTGTGTGAGTGCGAGCATTAGGTATACAGCCATAACAAGGGTACGAGCGCCCACGATCCACCGGCGGCCATGGAAAGCATATCGATCCTTCCCTTCAAGGACACTGGCGGAGCACTCAGCGTTTTCGCCGCAACGACCAAAGCACTGCCCGCTCCCGCTAACAGCGACACGCCAAACAGTGCCCACCTAACCAAGCCACGCATGGCCGTGGCCTTGAAATACGCTTCGATGTTCTTCGCCTCGTTCAGTCTCGGAAAAGGTACCTCGGGCACCGGTCGGTCAAGTGCCTAGCCATCATCCCCAAGTCAGTTCCGAGCGACGCCCGTACCCACAGCGTACTGACCTTGCACAGCGGCTCCCACCCATCTTTGACATCGTAATAGACAAGCTGCTCCTTCGGCACAACCGCTTCCAGCTCCGCCATGTGCCGTTCCCACATTACGGAAGCAGTCTGCGGACCGGTTATGTCCACCCCGTACTTCTGACGGAACACATTGGCACATCCAGCCGAGAACTCCGGCAGCCATCGCAGGCAGGGGATCCAGAAGAACAGAAATCTGGCAAGTCTGGTCGGAGCTGTCGTCTTGAACACTGCCAGGACCGACTTGGTCCACGTGTCCCGATCACGAATCGTTACGATGACTTTCGCGTCGGGGTAGATGCGGAAGAGCTCCGCCGAGAGATTCGAGAGCGGCGGATCGGCTGTGGCTACGAAACCGTCCAGTAGCTCTCTAAGCTCGCGCTCGATCTGAGGTCGCGATGTGTCGTCGTAGGGGTATGCCGCTGCCACTCGAGTCAGCACCTTGACGTGGTTCTCGTCGTGGACTTCGTGGCCGCTCCATTGTACGCCGCTGTGGTAGCAGGGACCGTCGAGGAGGATCTGGAGGGCGGCGCAGAAGGATTTGGTTCCTGTTCGGGGGAGACCTGCTTCAGATCAGCTTCTGAAGGTTGCCGTGAGCGGGAACGGGGACCTACCTGCGCCGATGACTTTGATTGTTGCACCGGGTTTCGGGTACTGATATTCTAGAGGAGCCATTGTCAGCTTCACAGTCGTGGTGGATGAAGCCGTTGCTTAACGGGGCGTGGACAACGACTCTGCATCCGGAGGACCTACAGCAAGGATCAACCCCCCGTGTCTGGTATCCTTGGAGGCCGGAGTGCCGACCAGGATTGTTGCAGCGCAGCTGCAAGATTAGCCTCGGTTTTGGGTTAGTCATCCCTTTGGGCTCGAATTGCAGTTTTGACAGGGTCTATGCCAAGCGCTTGATTAATTAGTTAGACTCTACGCAAACTTTCGGAGTGCGGCGCTGACCGTGCGCTAAGCCCGATTAGGATACTACATAACTACTCGACAACAACACCTCCCGCACTTAATAACTATTAATATACGAAAGGCCTACCGTAGGTGCCTACGGAGCGCCGCCGGAGGTAAAGGGGGGTTTAAGGGGGTCCCCCCCTTAGTGCAATAATTATTTCTGTCTTAAATCTAACTGTAAGTAGGAGCACACGGCAAACATGCGTATATAAGAAGTATTAAACATGCATATATACGAAGCGGGTACGCTAGATTGCTCGAGTAGACTATAGTAATTACTTACTTTACTTACGTTCGTTCGGATAGTAGATATTACTCGGTCGCTCGATTGCCCTATAGACGTTACTCGATTACGCCTATTAAATAACGCCGTGGAGATAATTACTAAATAGTTACGGAAACTTCTTATCTATTGTCTCTTATAAAGGTAGTAGTAAGTAGTTACGCTATCTGTACAAAATGCTACCTTCTTCGCTATGTCGAGCTCTTTACCCTCTTTCCTTCTAACCTCCTTCCTTCCTAAAAACCTACGACTTCCAAGTTATAACCTACCTTCCACTTTCTAAGTATAACTACAACTTCTACCTTCTATACGATATCCGCCGCTAACGCTCCGTAGACGTAGTCTCCTAAGATCGACATACTAGCCGCTAAAAAGTGCGGATAGTGTAAGTTAACTAAGTCTATCGAGGAGTTTATACTAGTTAAGAAGGCGTAGTTTAATACCGGCATAACCGTCGATAGATATGCCGACTATCGTAGCTACGTTTTCGATTAGTCTCTCGCTCCGCGATACTCTATCTCGAAGAAGCTAGCCGTACTAGCTCCTCCGCTAGCTCCTATCGCCGGACTATTAGCTCTACGCACTCTTATGCCCGCACCCCCTCGCCTAGTAGTCTTATAAGGAGGCCCTTAAGCCGGACTATCTACCTATTATCCTCGCGCCTCGCTAAACACTATCGCATCGGCTCGTAAGGTTTCTAAGAAGGCTAGAGATAAACGCTACGAGCGGCTTTAAGCTAAGTATAAGGAGTACTAAGAGATCGATAAGGACGATCCTCTACCGCCGACTTAGGAGCCTTATTTCCGCTACGAGAGCTATAGTGTCGCACGCTAGTTAGACGATCGCTAGGAGAACAACAACTGCATCTATTGCTTACATCCGAGCTAAGAAGATCCAATTACAGACCGTAAATAGTACCTTTATAGTAGCTACGTCGCTCGTGTCGTAGACTTCTACCTTCGTAATAGCGTCGAGAACGATAACTACTATATTGCGTGTTTAACCGGTAATCCCTTCGAGACCCCTACTCTAGGTAGCAGCAACTTCGGAGGTAGCAGCGACTTCGGTAACCCGTTATTAACACTAAACGCCTACTTCTTCTCGACTCTAGGACAGTCTACCCCAAGTAACACCTAAGCTAGCTAGCAGTCTACCGTCGCCGGCACCGTTAGGCGTACGAGATCGGATTATAAAGACCGAGAACGTAGGTACCGCTAAGGCGTGTTCGTTAACTATTAAGAGCTAGCATATGTACTTATCGAAGAACAACGTCTGGAGGCAGCACTAATAGACGAGGATTATGCACTATTTAACGACTTCTATTAAGCCCTTAATGCCGACGTTATGTAGCACTATCTACGCTATAACGAGAAGTAGTAGATTAAGCTAAATGCTAAAGGAGTCTATCTCCGCTATAAGAACCGAGACTATAAGCGATTAATTAATAAGCCCTACCTCTTCTTACCTAAGAACAACATAGATCCTAGTAAGGTCCCTACCTACCTTCCTATATTAACGACTATTGAAGAGATTGTTATCGCTAAGGTGTAGATCCTTATACAGGTCTTCCTCGTGCGTAGTTAGTAGTACAAATACCGCGGCTATGTCGTTAATTTCCTTTCGAAAAACGCTAAGATCTTTAGGAAACTCCCTTAACTACTAAAGAACCTCGATATCGTACTACTACGTCTAGCGCAGATAGGAGATAAGAACGATCCGGATAATAAGCGCACAACTCGCTAGTTTATAAAAGAGTTCAAGATCCGCCGCTAGGCTGTTCGCGCTTAGCTAGAGTATCTTAAACAAAACTATCCTAGATACGCCGATATCGTTATTAACGAAGACGCCCTTTCGTAACTGCTAGGTAGTAATTAGCGCGGCGGAGATAGTGTTAATGTATTAGATTAGCTTTAGGGCGAAACCTATTAACCTTAGTAAGATTAAGGCGCCGGCCGTCTAGAGCAAGGCCTAGTCGCAAACGACGACTAGCCCGGAGAAGACCTTAGTTATAATTACACCGCTGTCGCATTCACTAGTGCTAAAGAGACGGCCGTCGACTAGCTAGCTAACCGCATGCGTGCGTAGTAGGAGGTAAGGGCTTAGGCTCAAGTTAAATAGTAAGGCAACCGTTTAGATGCTCTATATTAAAGTTCGGTATCTGAACCTAAGCGTTAACCTACTCCTACTAAACGTAACCGTGAAGAAGAACAACCGTCTACTAATCTAATGCTAACCTTCCCCGAACGCGAGGAAGTTCCACTCTCGGAGTTCGATAAGGACAGACTACTACTATTACTCGCATTCCTAACACTGTTCCCCTTCGGTAAAGGTAATCTACGCTAGCTACGTATCCGCGCAGTTACCGACATAGTCTTTATCCAGCACCTTATGCGATATTATAATAGCCGCTTCGCTTAGTACTCGCGTTTCCCCTTCCACGCATTTAACACGGCTATAAGAGCATAGACTCTAACTGCCTCCAGCTTCTTCGTTAAGCGCTACTAAGACAAAGGTAGCCTAGTTACCGAAGATACTATATTAGAAGCTCTAGCTAACCCTCGATCCCGTAAATTATCGATCCTCCTTAATTTAGTCGTTAGAGCTAGCTCGGACCTCCGTAGCACCCGTCCTTACTAGATCGCTCGCAAACAAAACCTAATAACGTTCGTCCTTGCTCTAGGTAAGCCTAATATCTTTATAACGTTGTCTACAGCCGACGTTTAATAGTTCTTAACCGCTAGCTATATACTACGTTTCGAGGAGTAGCTGAATCTACTACCCGATTAACGCGTATGCCTCGCTTATAAAAACCTTAAGAGCAACCCCTATATCGCCGACGCGTACTTCGAGCGCCGATTTAAGCTCTTTCTCGAGAAGGTGCTTAAGCTAAAGTTCAACGTCGTCGATTACTAGTATCGCTATAAATATTAGAGCCGTGGAAGTCCGTATGTTCACTTCTTCCTCTAGTGCGATATCCCCAAGTTCCTAGACCTATCGACAAGCGAGGAGGATTAGACAGCCTTTACGAAGCAGTAGGGTGCTTATCTTACCGCACTTAACCCTAATATCGCAAAGTAGATAAACAAATCAAATACCGTTCTTTAGTCTAGCAGCATAGAGATTACCGGCACATAAGTAGAGCTAGCCGACATCGTTAACCGAGTGTAGTGTTACATTCATAGTGGATACTATTAAGCTAAGAAGCGCAAGGTTAGGGCAACGACTAGTAAGGAACTTGGCGGAGACTCTAATTAGCTAGGCTGTCGATTCTACTTCCTAAGACAGATTCGTCTAGAAGCAGTAGTTAACAAGGATTACAATCCATACTATTTAAGCTTTATCGCCGCTTATAACGATCCGGATCTCTACTACTTTAATCGGCTCGTGTCCCTCGCATAGCTCGCTAATTACGACATCTTACCCTACGTAACTAAAGAAGCTACGCTCTCCTATATTGTTAAGTACGCTAGTAAGGAAGAAGAAAAGAGCCAGTTATTGCATCAAATTATAACAACGGTGCGTCCTTAAATTAGCCTTAACAAGCCTCTACTCTCCTTTACTATTCGAACGTTAAACGCACTAGTCGGTAAGAGGGACATCTTAGCCTAAGAGGTCGCTCGCCACAACCTTAGCCTTCCCCTACAGATAGGCTCTCGTACGGTAGTTACTATCGACTGTCGGCCGAAATCCTAATAGAAAGCGGCTCTTATGCTCGAAGAAGGTAATTACGATAATTATAACACCGATTCGAATAGGCCTAAAGCTAGTCGCACAGCACTATAGAAATATAAAGAACGTCCTAAGGACTTGGACACTACCCTCTTTGAGTTCTACTAGCGTTATAATCTTTAGCGTAGCAGCAAGAATCCGACCTTTATCTATAGCAAGGACAATTATCGTCTCCTTAACTACTATCCCCGCTATAAAGTAGACGCTAACGACCGGACTAAGTACGAAGACTACTATCGTGTAAAGATTATTCTGCATTATACTTGGCGCGAGTACCTAGAGTGCTCTAAAGAGCAGCCCTACTTCCTACCTACTAACGGTAACAAGGAGATGCTATTCTACCGCTAGTCCGATGCATACGAATACTACTAGACTAGTAGTTAATGCCCTAAGGATTACGGACACGACGACTACTATAGTAATATCCCTAAAGCAGATCTTAATAAGTTCGAGCAGCCTAAGCGTCTAGTCGAAGGTAATGCTACGTACTTCTAGGAAGTAGTAAATAGCAATGCGATCCGCGACGAGGATCTAGACAACCTTAGTAACCGCGAACTTAACCGAGTAGCTAACTAGGCGTCGAAATTTAGAGCATATAGTAAACACCCTAAGATCTACGACAATGTAGAAGTCGACTAGTGGGAGCACTAAAAGCAAGAACACCCTATAGACTATACCGTGGAGTTACAGTTTGTAACAGCACCGCCAAGGACTGCTGTGAGGATCACTGCTAAAGGTGGTAATCCGGGTCGAGTGAAGTCATCCTTCGGTTATATGACTAAGGAGGTAACGAATGCTTGGCGCATGCCTACCGCATATAAGGCGAAGGGCTTACGCTCGCACATTGAATTCTGCAAGAATTAGTCTCACCTTTTATCCAGTGGATATTAGGCGTTCCTTACATTGCTACAGACCCTATCGCCTTTACAATTCTAATTCTTCTACCTCTACGAGGGTAGCAATCCATCGAACCCTATTAAGATTATCAAGATGCCTTCCCGACGCATTGCCGGTAAGCCCCCGTAGGACTTGCGCCCGGACGAGTTGCCCGAGGCAGAGCAAGAGCAAGGGCCTTATATACACGGAGAGGGTCCTAAGGGATCCGATAAAGCTCCTATGTCGACGCCGGAAGAGTCCGTAGCCGAAGCTATTGCGAGGCTCGAAGCCGAAAAGGAAGCCTTAAGGAAGGAAGAAGTCCTTCGTGCCCTTTAGCTAGAAGTCCAGCGGATGAAGTTAGGCCGTGACCGCAACAATGCAGAGATGCAGGGTGCCAAGCCGCAAGCTGCGGTGCAGACCCCATCACTCGTCGATAACGACCTGCAGAGTATTGCGCAGTCCATTCGCACCAATAGCGCACACTATCCGCTAGGTGTCGGAGGCAGACCTAAGCTTAAAGATCCTGTCGTGTTTAAGGGACACAACATTAAGGAGGCTAGGGACTTCCTTCGTTAGTTGGACCTGGTGTTCCTCAACTCTAGCTATTACTACGTCACCGACCATGCTCGCGTTTCCTACGCTATTATGTAGCTCGGGGGTAATGCGGCCGATCTTTGGTACAACAGCCACCAGGACAACTTAGTGCCTAATAATTGCACTTGGGAAGACTTCAAGCAGTTCGTTAGCAACGTAGTCGGTGATCCCGTCAATCGCCTCCTTAGTGTAATGCTGGATTACGAGACGGCTTATTAGAAGACCGACCAGAACGTTAAGAACTTTGCGATTGAACTTAACATGCTAGAGAGCTAGCTAGACTACACGGAGAAGCAGCTTGTGAGGCACTTCCTCGTGAAGATTAAGTCTTCGCTCCGTTAGGACATCGTAAAGAATTACGAAATGCCGACTACTCGGGCCGAAGTAGTTGCGTTAGCGACGCGCTTGGAAGCCGTAGATCGGAACCACAACAAGGCTACCGCTAGGAACAAGCACGCCCGCAACGACGACGCCGAGGAAGGGAGCAACAAGAGAAACAAGCGCGGAAACAAGAAGGGTCGTAAGCGGGACTTAAAACCGCACGACCGAAGTAACCGCGGACCGCCTACGAATGTAGGGCGGGATAATAAGCATCCGTTAAGGGACCTCGCCGACGTCGTATGCTATACATGCAACAAGAAGGGGCACTACGCCACTAATTGTACGAGCAAGCAGTCAAGCGTACGCAAGGTCGCCGCCCTCAAAGACGATTCGAAAAAAGCGAAGGACTTAAAGAAGGAATCCGATCCTTGAGTCCGGAGCCGCCTCAGGATAAAGTGGACGCAAACCACGCGCCCCGCTACCGCGGTGTAGTCGTAACACCCACGGCGAGTGCGGAGCATAAGGCGAGCTTTCTCCTCGATAATGCGGTAGATATAAATGTCGTTTCGAGGGAGTTCGTTTTAAAGACGGGTATACCTGTTAACAAGAGAGCAGTGCTGCCAAGGGTCTCTGCCTTCACCGGCGAGCTTAGACACTGTTATAGAGCGCACACCCTTCGGGTGCGGCTTACCGACTCCACAGGAGTAACCAAGACAACATAGGGGACTTTCTACGCATACGAGATGCTAGAACCCAATGTGATTCTTAGTCGGCCCTAGAGACGTTCATAAGGTGTGATCGTTGACAGCGGCAACGACGCGTAGCATTACAGTGAGCATCCTGTTCTACGAAAGATCGAAGTTGTCGATCCTCACGTATTCGCGAAAGATTTGCGAAGGAGTCGCGTAGTGTACGCGATCTCTATAAAGCCCACGGAGTTCACCGTAGCAGATCTGCTAGATAAGCTAAAGGCTTATGCAGATGTCTTCTTCCCAACGCCGGAGCAGTTGCGAAAGCGTTGCGATAGGATCGAGCATAAGATCAATCTTAAGCTAGGCACAACGCCTCCCCTAAAGAAGACGTATTATTAATCGCCGAGAGAACAAAGCGAGCTTCGCACGTATCTTATAGAGGGCATTAAGAATAATTGGTTTGAAGTTAGCGACAGTAAGGCGGGTGCGCCTATCCTCTTCGTTCCAAAGAAAGATAGCACCCTCCGACTCTGTGTCGATTATCGTGGATTGAACGAAATCACTATCAAGAACAGCTACCCGCTGCCCTTGATCGCCGAGACGCTCGATTAGTTAATGAACTGCGAGTACTATACCACAATCGATCTTACCTAGGCGTATTATCGTATCGCTATTAAAAAGGAAGATCGGTGGAAGACTGCCTTCCGTACTAGGTACGGGAGTTACTAGTATAAAGTAATGCCCTTCGGGCTTACGAACGCGCTAGCGACGTTTCAGACATACATTAACCGCGCCCTGCAAGGCCTTGTTAATATAAGCTGTGTGGTGTATCTGGATAACATCCTTATATACAGCGCAACCTATGCGCAACACGTTCGCGACGTTCACGCAGTGCTCGATCGCCTGCGAAAATTTCGGCTGTATGCCCAATTCAAGAAGTACAGCTTCTTTAAGAAGTTAGTGGACTTCTTGGGCTACGTAGTGACTACCAATAGAGTTACTATTAACACTAGCAGGATTAGTGCGATCGCTAAGTGGCCCACGCCCACCACGTTAAAGGAAGTCCAAGCGTTCCTTAGCTTTACCAACTTCTATCGGAGATTTATCTCCCATTACTCCAAGGTCGTTAAGCCTTTAACGGACCTTTCGAAAGGAGCCAAGAACGGCAAGAAGCCGGGTCCGATCGAGTAGCAAGCCCCTTAACAAGAGGCGTTTGAGGCATTAAAGAGAGCCTTCTAGGAGGCCCCAATCCTAAAGCATTTTAACCCCGCGAAGAGGTTGCGTGTGGAGACCGATGCATCTGATTTTACTATCGCCGGAATCCTCTCCCAACTCTTCGACGCTAAATAGCACCCTATTGCCTTTTGGTCGAGGAAAATGCTTCCCGCGGAGATAAACTACGAGACTTATAATAAGGAGTTGCTCGTAGTCGTTGCGGCGTTCAAACAGTAGCGTCTATATTTGGACGGTGCTGCACACACGGTTGACGTAATCGTAGATCACAATAACCTCAAGAGCTTTATAACTATAAAGCAATTAAACGGTCGGCAGGCGCGCTGGGCCGTAGAGCTCGCGCCTTATAACTTTGTAATTACGCATCGCGCCGGGAAACTCAACCTAGCCGATGCGCCCTTACGCCGAAGCGATTACGAACTAACTGCGAAAGAGACAACAGATTATTTGAATATGCTGTTGCCGAGTCTCTAGAACAAGCTGCGAGCTTAGTTAGAGGGCATAGCAACGCTTGCCCAGGCTAATAGCCTATCGATTAGAAGGATTAATGCGACCTTCGATTTAATCGAGTCTAAAAGAACCGTGTCCACGACGCCGACGGCGCCGTTAGACGGATCGTATGCCGTATCCTTACCTCGGAGTGTCGTACGTGCCATCGTCAGAGACGACGGTCTATATGTGCACATTCCCAGCCTACTCTGCGACTACGTAAGATCTATTACGAAGCTCGACCGAGAGGCTTGCGAACTACTTGCGAAAGTAGAGGCACATAGCTCTGCGTATCGATCCGAATCAGGATACGAGTACACAAGCAGAGATGGGATATTGTACTATAGCGACGCTATATACATCCCCAAGGATTGCGCATTAAGAGCGCAGATTATGCGTATGCATTACGATAATCCCTTAGCCGGTTATTTCGGCAAGGACAAGACTATCGAGTTGATAAAGCGCAAGTACTTCTGGCCACGTCTTGCAACAGACGTCGCTAAATACATTGCTAGATGCAATAAATGTCTTGTAAACAAAGCGCGACACCATCGGCCTTACGGCGCATTAGCTTCGCTCCCGCTTCCATAAAGAGCGTGGCAAGATATTTCCATGGATTTTATTACCGATCTACCTCCGAGTAAGCTAAACGGTTCCGTGTTTACTGCTGTGCTTGTAATTGTTTGCCGATACACCAAGATAGTAAGATTCGTGCCCACAACTAAGCAGTGCACGAGTGCTAATCTTATAGGTATTCTTGAACGAGAAGTAATTCGCTTCTTCGGTGTGCTAAGAAGCATTGTAAGTAACAGAGGTTCTGTCTTCACGAGCTAGTATTAGTCTGACTTCTGCTTTGAGGCAAAGATCAAAAGGAAGCTGTTAACAGCGTTCCACCCTCAAACAGATAGTTAGACTAAGAAGGCGAATTAGATCCTCGAGCAGTACCTTCGCATCTATATCGGCGAGGATCAAACTAAGTAGGCGAAGGTGTTGCACTAGGCAGAGTTTGCCTGCAACAATAGTCTGCAAGGGACTCTAAAGCAAAGTCCATTCTATACACTATACGGTTGGAATCCTAACCTTATTAGGTTATTATCGTCTCGGGACGAGACTCTTAAGGGAAGGGCGCCGGCAGCTATAGATGCAGCGAAGCGGTTGCGAGAGCAACACGAACGGTTAACGGAGCGTTAGGAGCATGCTGCAGCAATGCAAAAGAAGCATTATAACAAGGGACGCAAAGCGAGAAGCTATGTCGTCGGTGACCTTATGCTCCTCTCTACTAAGAACTTAAAGATAGACCTCCCAAAGAAGAAGATAGGACCAAAGTTCGTTAGACCGTTCCGCGTAATCGACATTGTCGGCACGCAATTATATCGTCTAGCGTTGCCAAACACGACACGAATACACAACGTATTCCATGTCTCCCTTCTGGAGCCGTGGACTAGGCGCGAGAACCCCGAAGAGGTTGCGATAATGCTAGTCGCGGATAAAGCAGGAGAGTGGGAAGTTAAAGAGATCCTACAGGCTAAGAAGGTCAAAGGACAGATAATGTATCTCGTTAAGTGGAAGGGCTAGCCAGAGGAGTATGCTACATTCGAGCCCTATAACAATATTAAGGACTGCGAAGCTTTAGATGTATTTAAGGCGAAGCCCAAGCGTAGCAGGCGCGAACGGTAGCCGAAGACATTACCTGAGAATAAAAAGTAATCGTGCTTGAATAGTTGTTAACCTATGTGCACGTCGTAACTATAGAGACTTTGAAGGCGCCGCTCTGTTGCGAGTGCTTACCCTCTTCGAGGAAACAAAGTCCATCCCATACCTCACAAATCCTTATCATCCTCAGGAACAGGCGCTGCAACGGGTGCAGACGCCGCCACCCCCACATTATCAAACGTGCTAGCTTCATTGTTACGGTCGCTAGCTACGAACCGGCTCTTCTAATCGTACAGCTTGCGGTTACTAGCGAGTGCCGCGAGGATACCTTCGAAGTCGCGATGTCCCGCGGGAATTATCGGAACGACCTAAAATAATAGTTAGCGCGTGGTATGCGAAGGGGATGCGAGGGACTTACGAGAATAGCCAACTCCGCTAGGACACGCAGAGAATCTGCGATGTCGGAGACCTTCTATAAGCCTTCGCTAATAAGCAGGACAGGCTAAGGAGCAGGATTAGACTTCGCCTGTTTTAACTCAAATTGCTAAGCGCTAGAGAGAAACTGATAGAAGACTGCGATCTTTTCTATAGCGTCCTCGCGAGCAGCATCGACGTCCTCGATAGCAGCTTTATCGTCCAAGTTGCGAAGATCTAACAGCGCTATCTCCGCAGCGTCCTAAGCAACACGGCATCCGAGCGGGAGCTCCTTGCAGTCCTGTTTGGCACTCCTGCGGATAGTTAGCGAATGTAAGCCGAAGGGATAGCGAAGTACTTACTTGCACCCTTCGCAGCGGATCTTCACCGAGGCATGCGAGCAATTGCAGTCGACCGCGCGAGAGTAGTTGCCGCGGTTACCTTTGCCAATGTAGCTAGCATAGCGCTAGTAGGGACGAGGAGGACGGACGCTATACGGCACCTTCGGATAAGCAGGCGGCGGAGGACCTTTGTACGCCTTGCTTAGAGACGTCGCAGCCGGAGGCTCGACAGTCTCACCGTCTTTATTGTTATTCTTAATAACAGGAGAAACTTCCGCAGCCGGAGCCTTCGTAGCTCCCTTTCTCGAGCGCGGAGTTTTCGGAGTCTAAGGAGCATTAGCTCCCTTAGCAACAGCAGCTTTCGTCTGCAGACGGGACGAAGTGCGAGGCTTCTTGGATGAAGACGCAACAACTTCGTCACCGTCTTTGAAGCTAGCCGCAGCGCGGCCGCGTTTCAGATCGGCTTTCTTAATGCCGGAAGATTTCCGAGGAGTTAGAATATTCGGCGACGAACGTTTACCGAAGGACGCGCGCGTGCGCGGCGTGTCCTTATCAGATTCTGCTAGAGTAATTAGTACATCTTACAGAAGCTGTCTCAAGGGCTCTTACGCTTAGGCTATGCGGGTCGCTGTCTCTTTCGAGGCTCCGACGGCTGCACCGACTTATCTAGTAGGACCGAACCTAAGCTAAGGGAGTCGCGCGAGCGCACCTTAGGTTCGCGAGTTCCGCCAAATCGGTATGCTATAATCGAATTAGTACGGGCCAGAAATGATTATAGATGCGCTTACCTATCGAGTCGTCCGTCAAGGTGTCCGCAATGCGCAGACCAGGCCGCTTAGAAGGCTTCTACCGCTAGGACGAGCGATCTAGAGGATTATTATACCGCTCAGCTGTCGGTATAGTAGTCTTACTGCTTTGACGGCCAGATTAAGCGAGATCTTTCTTAGCCGGAGGAACGGAAACTGCGCGAAACTGTCGCGGAGGCGGTGTGGTTTTGTCGACCTCTAATAAGAGCCGACGCTCGGCTAAAGAAGGATCAGACATGCTTATAATACACCGCGTGCGGTGTGCGAAGTCCAAGCGAGAGTGATGCGAAGGTAGTAGTGTCTAAGAAAGTCAGCTCCGAAAAACAGAGGGTAAACAAGTGTGGAAACTTGCCGTCGCCCAGACACCCTCGATCTACTATGTTTGTTAATGTTGTTGTTAACAACTTAGGAATGCATTAAACGGAAGTGGATGTTGGGGAAACAATATTCATAGCAGACGGCATAGATATATGCACGCTGCCGCCGGACTAACCAATAAGTTACCGGATGCATGCATGTAGGCTCGTGCCGCATAACATGCGAAGTAATCGCGAAGTAATCACGAAGTAAGCCTACTAAATCCCCTATAAGCGCGCCGAGGACGACGCTTATAAGGAGAGGAGGCAATTGTAACAGCACCGCCAAGGACTGCTATAAGGATCACTGCTGAAGGTAGTAATCCGGGTCGAGTAAAGTTATCCTTCGGTTATATAACTAAGGAGGTGACGAATGCTTAGCGCATGCCTGCCGCATATAAGGCGAAGGGCTTACGCTCGCACATTGAATTCTGCAAGAATTAGTCTCACCTTTTATCCAGTGGATATTAGGCGTTCCTTACATTGCTACAGACCCTATCGCCTTTACACAGTTAATAGCACAGATTAAACGCCTAAATCCACTCCAGCGTTAAGTCTTTGAAATAGTGCTTAGGCACTATAGAAACCTCCGAGAAGGCCGCAATCTAGAGCCTATTAGACTTAATATTAACGGACCCGCCGGCATAGGCAAGTCGTTCTTAATTAATCTCCTGTTAGCTCGGCTTTAGTAAGCAGTTAATAAAGATTAGCCTAATCCAATCTAGTACCTTGCACCGACTAGCTCCGCAGCATTTAACATACATAGATCGACTGTTTACTCCTACCTGTTAATCCCCGTCGGTAGCAAGTTTAGTCCGTTGCAAGGCGTAAGTCTTATAGGCCTTTAGAACAAGCTCCGTAGCATCTACTACATCGTTATCGATAAGAAGTCGATAATATCCCTTCGCCTCCTCTCGTAGATCGATAGCCGGCTTCGATAAGCCTACCCTTTACGGAAAGATAAGTAGTTCGGTAGCTTTAGCCTATTACTATTCGGTAACTTCTACTAGCTACCTCCGGTCGGTGAAAAGCTACTATTCCATAACGTACTATTAAGGGAACCTGAAGTCGATAGCAAGCAAGCATACGACTCGATCGATTAGACACTAGCTCTTACGACTATCGTCCGATAGGAGGGTAATAAACAAGCCCCCTTCCGCGATGCTCTTTAAGCTCTACGAACTAGTTAAGCTATAATCGAACACTGGAGGCTCCTCTCTACTCGCGTTAAGTCGGTCCTATTAGCCGAGGAGGTTAAGTTATTCGAGAACGCAACACGCCTCTATAAGATTAGGAGCGCTATCGAGGACCTTAACGCTATCTAACTGCGAGATGTTAGCAACCCTGTCCTCTACATTAACGCCCGACATAATTACCCGGAATCCGCTAAAGTTAGGCTAGAGCAAGTGCAGAATCTATAGTTAACGTTAAAGGTCTCTATCGGCTATCGTGTTATGCTCTTAACTAACATCTAGACCGAGCATAGCCTTATAAATAGACGCTAGGGCTTACTGTACGACATTATCTAGCTAGCTAACACCGATGCAGATACCGTGCGAGAGTAGATGCTATCGTGTCTACTTATCGAGATCGACGGCTTGTAGGACAGCTACCCTAAGCTATTCCGAACTAACACGGGTAAGAAGGTCGTCCCCGTATTTCCAATCCGCCGTAACTTCTACCGCGAAGGCAAGCTAGGTGCATAGAGGCTGCAGTTTCCTCTAACAGTATTATATGCCCTTACGGTCTATAAAGCCTAAGGCATAACCCTAGACAAGGCTGTTGTCGACCTTAACTAGTTGGAATACACCGCCGGCCTAACCTACGTCGCAGTCTCTCGTATGCGAACATTTTAAGGCTTAATGTTTAAATCCGCCTTTGATTTCGACCGCATTCGCAACCTCGGAGCCGGGCCTATCGCTAAAATGCGAGCAGAAGATGCTAAGCGAAGACAGCTACAACACCTTCTACTACTAGCTCCACGCCTTTAGCCGCTAACGTCTAGGCTGCCTTTAAGTCGAATGCCCTTAAGCCGCGGCCTATTAGATCCTAGTTAGCTATTATCCGGTATGCTCGATAAGTTAGAGTCTATTAGAAGTAAAGGCTTTCGCGTAGAAAGTCGGTTAGCGAGAGAGGCTACCGGCTCCATTATAGACCCTAATAGCGACTAAGAGATAGGCGAGGGCGAGGGCGAGGACGAGGGCGGTAGTAGTAGTAACGACGACAGTAGGCTTCTAGGCTGGGAGGATCTAGATTAATTAAGGATATTATAGATACTATAGAGGTAGGGTTTCTAGTAAGTACGTAGATTGTAACAAATACAGACCTTTAACTATAAGTATTAAGTCCGCTATTGCCGTGAAATCGTCTATTGCCGCCCTTAAAACCCCTTCCTTATTAGCTTATTAAATAGCATTAACAATTGTATAGTTACCTGACTTTTAGCCTTACCGCCGTCCGCTATTACTATAAAATCGTCTATTGCCGCCCTTAAACCCCGTTTCTTATTAGCTTATTAAATACCACTAACAATTGCATAGTTACCTAACTTCTAGCCTTACCGCCGCCCTCCGCTAAACCCCCGCCCTACTACTACTATTTACTCTATCGCCTTTTGCCCTTATAAACCCTAATAACTTTACTACCTCTATTTATATATCCCGTCGCGTAGCTTAGCCGCTAGTGCGTTACCTTTAGGAGTGCTCT
>JALRMM010000480.1:0-25007 GCA_026122155.1 Zymoseptoria crescenta
TGTCGCTGCGAGCTTCGATATAGTTCGGCCTGCCCTCGAGGCGCACTCGAGGCGTATTCGAAATCCCGACTTTCTTAAGACCGAATAGCAAAGGCAGCGTAAGACTATGTTAAAGCTCGCGGCGACGTAGGGAGCCTACGACCGGCAGTCGGGCGCCGCGCCTTTCGAAGAGAGAGCATGTAAAACTGCGTTTGCCGCTAGGACTGTCGTAGATAGAGATCGGTATTTAGCCATCTGGTTCCCTGCCTTTATCATTTCCCGCCGGGGACCGTCTGAACTCTGAACTTTAGACCTCTACTTGGGGCGGACGCCCAGTGACCTTTTTTAAGCCCGCGAATGATCGACAAAACGTTGTTTGTCGTCATCCTTGATCCCATAGACCGTCTCGATCGTATTTCTCCGACTCAACAGCGTGAGCTTGAAGCCGCTCTTGGAAAGAGCCCGCAACCTGGGTGAGTGTCGCCGACGCGATCCGAGTGTCTTGGTTTGTTCCAGGCATATGGTTGGACTTTGCAGAAGATACGCCTCGGTCCTGAGACACCAGGGTGATCAAGGATGACCGATGCACGCGCGCTGCCGAAGCCGTCGCTACTCCAAATGGGAAAGGCGCCCAGAGCTCGATCCGGCCACCCTCGTGGCAGTCCAGCAGTCGCCCAGCAAGATGTGAGACATCGTCGATGCCCTTGTCAAGGAAGACACCGCTATTTGTGTTTGTTCACTCCTTCACAGCCTCAGCAACATGTGGGCTAAGTTTCGATATGTATGTCATTCCATACGAGCTGAGCGTATTGGATATATACAGAATGCAAGGGCAGAAGTCGTATTCCTGCGCGACGGAATGGTCCGCGAAGTCCGTCTGGGCTCGACTGGTTTCGTGATTCGCTGCCACTGTGGTGGAGTCTGGCTTGACAAGGATTCGAGCCGACGGTGGGAACGCATCGGCTCGTTGACGCTATGGTTCAGTCCGATGGAACGCGAACCGTGTAGAAGGTATCACAGTAGAGGATATGGACCGCACAACTCTTGATGACAGCGCAGGATCGAGTCATGTCTTTGTTCTTCTCGATGCCTATTCCGCACGATGTTGGAGGGAGCTCCTCAGCAGGGCCAAGTAGAATAGCACAGCCCGTCATCAATTGAGCCCGTTTTGATTGCTGCCGAGCTTCACGATCGTGCCACCCATCAGGAGCATCATTTCGGCTTTTAATGCTGATGGTTGCATTCACCCAGTGGCCGAGCGTATGACAATAAAGCGCAGCCGCACCGCCATAGTAGCAAGAGTGACGATATGAGACACTGGTGAACGCCTTGTGAAACAGGGCTCTTGAAGCCGTCTTGTCTCCGGAAGAATTGGGCAGTCAATACAGGAAGGGGGTCATTCTTGGTCGACGGATCTGCTGCAGAGGACGGCAGAACGCTGCGAGCTCACCGTGCTAGACTTACCCCGACATACTTATTGTATATCAATAGAAGCAGAGTCGACATGGTATACAGCTGTATGTGGACTAACGGCGAGGATGTCGGGTTGTCAGTTCTAGGGTTCCACTTCCACTCCACGGGGCGGGCGGGACTGCTGCGTCTCCGTCGGCTGGGATCGCTCAACTAGCGCCATCACGGTATTGGTCTGTACCTCGACTCCCTCCCACCTTTCGTTGTTCATTGTCTTGCAAGGCACGGCACGTCGCCCACGCTGCATCTGTCACCACCACCTTCTTCCCCGTCGTTGGGTCTCGTCATCCGTCTTTGCTACATCGATCACATCGAGCATGTCTTCGAGTAGCAAACATCATTCCTCATGATCGTCTAGCAACCCGTCCCGTGAGTAAGTACCTCTCAGCTGAACGAACGTCATGGAATACCTTGACAATACCCAGACCATTTGCTCATTGTGCCTAGATTTGTGGCTCAAAGCGAGGCAAAGCACATGGCTTCTTTGATCAACCACGCTTGCTTTCTTCCCGGACGCTTTCCATAGCACATTCGCAACGATTCGGCCATGTCGGTGGAGGCGATACCGCCTGCTGGCCTCGTGCTGCACGATGTACCTGCAGACGACGATGTTCACGCCACCGACAACTCTGCCATATCTTTCAAGCTGAGCGACGAAATTCTCCGTGACGTGAGAAAGGCCTCGACTGGTCAAGGTGGTCTGCAACTCCTCACAGGAAGCAATCCGGTACGGGTGATCGTAGAAGCTCCACCAAGAGGTTCTCAATCTTACTGAATCTCGCAATCTAGAAAATCCGGCTCGGCAAGCGAACGATCGATCTGAGCATCTCTTCGGAAGCCTTTCGCCATGAGCTGTATTCGGCATCAAAGGAAGAATTTGGAGGCCTTGCCTTCGCTGGCGTGGTCACCCACAGAGCAGAGCTGAAACTCCCCGAGAGGAAGCATAGCGAGGGAAGCGATGCAGCACTGGCAGCATTGCAGAACACGCTAGCTTCATATCAGCAGGAGAAGCAGGCCAAATCAGTCAACATCACGAGCTCCGTTATTGCTACACCCGAGAACCGCTTTCAAGCCGCCAAAGAACACAAGCAAGCTCAACGACGTGGTCTGCTTAGCTCTCAGCCTACAAGTCCGTCGAGAAATGCCGCTGGTGCTTCACGACTAGGTCTTCCTCCCACCTCGGTGCCGAGAACCGACTCCGCCGCCCGGACTCGAGCAATGCGAACGCCTCTCGTGCATCTGCTCGCCGTAAAGCCCCTCTCACGAGACGAAATTGTTCACAAGACGAGAATACCGAAAGACGATTTGGATGACATGCTGAAGAAGATTGGGAAACAGGAAGATGGGAAGTGGCAGTTGACAGATCGGACCTATAAAGAATTGGACGTGTACAAGTTTGGGTATCTGTCGCAGGCCGACAGACAGGCTGCCATCGACAATGCTATTCGTGCATATGATCGTCTGAGGCTAGGAAAGGACGACAAGGAATGGCAGATGCTCTTGCCGAAGGAGGAAAGGGACAAAGGCACGGTGCTTTCCAAGCTTCATCTAGCTGCGGCCAACAGGAATGGCCTGACGCCCAATCACGGAGCCAGTCCGATGCCAAATGGTGATGGTGAGAAAGCGGGTATCAGTGCAGCGAACACGCCGCGGCTTGGTCCCACATCTACAACGAAGGTCACGTCCACGGCAGGTACGGGTGGAGGCATGAAACGACTATTTGCGAAGGATCCAAAGAAGGCAAGAGCAGCTGAGGAGGCGAAAGATAAGAAGCGCAAGGAGAGAGAAGTGGCGTCGGCCGCGAGTGACAAGGAAGGAGGTAAGCCGGCGCGGAAGAAGGTAGCGACAAAGGCCAACAATCCGAAGGTCAAATCTGCCGAGCTCGTACACAGTTCGGACGAGGATAGCGACTCTCTGGAGGAGAGCAAGAAAGCTGGCGGCGGCATTCAACCGAAAGCACCTCCCGCCGACCGCAAACCCGCCCCAAATGCAGCTGCCAAACTAAAACCAAAGGCAACCGTAGATGCGTCACCAAGCAGCAAAGCTACGCCTGGAAAAATTGCGCGGCCAGTATCGAAAGCTGCGACACCATCATCAACCGCGCACAAGGCAGCATCAGGCACTACGACGAAGACGACCGCATCATCAGCAACACCGACATTATCTACCGCAAGCAAAACATCAAAGCCTGCTGCTACTGTGGGCAAAGGCACGCCGAACGGACGTGCGACTTCTTCACAGGCCCGTCCGCAACTCAGTCCACAGAACCGAACGAGCAGACCGACCGTCCCTTCGCCTCTTGGAGCCGCCAGACCACGCAACGCATCGGACGTGTCGGAACGTGCAGCGTTGGGCGTACAGCGTGTGCGGCAAGGTGCAGAGACGCCCAAGGGACTCGGGATAACCAGCACCAATGGTGTCGCCCGAAAGCGTGGAGATACAACCATGAGCACAAGCTCAACGTCCTCGGATAGGCTGAGCGTTGCGGGCAAGAAGCTGCCAACGACTGACAACGCTCGCAAACCTACGACGAATGGCACCACACCCGCCAGACCTCCCACGAACGGCACCTCCAAGCCAGACACTGGCGTCAAGCGCAAAGCTGTCGACTCACCCAACAGCGACCGCGACGAACGCCTCGTTACCAAACACCGCAAAACCGAGTCCAACTCCTCGCAGTCTCAAAAGTCACACTCCGGCTCCACGATCGCTAGTAGCAGCGTGAATACCCGCGAACGCAGCGTCAGCACCGACAGCACGGCCAGCATAACAGACACCATTACCTTCACCCAGGGCGTCAATCTCGCACAGGAGTTTCGCGATTACTACTATCCCAAGTACACAAAGCTGTACGACGAGCAGGCCGCGATGGAGGCGAGAGGTGAGAGGGTACCAAGAGAGGAACGTCAGCGATTGTGGAAGATGCATCGTAGATTGGAGCAGATGAAGAAGGAGATCAAGGCGGCGAGTCTGAGGGAATTTGATGAGTGAATGACGATTGATTGTTGGAATGCCCTTTGGCTTATCCCGTCCATAGGTTTGGTGAATACGATGACCGACTATTGGATGCACAATTATGTCTGCCCTTTGAGGTTCAGCACTGTCATAGGGTACAAAGCACAACGATGTCTTGATTCGAGACAGCGATCTCTCTACCCTTTCGGACCTATCTCCGCACTGATCTGCCACCAGCCGATGCCGGTCGTCCCGCGGGATATCTTTCTTCCAGGCTGACATCTAGCTAGCAACAAGATCCAATATTACGACGACCAATTGTCCATCTACTTGTCATCTAAGCAGAGACTGACGTGCCTCGTCAGCACAAGCGCTCACTTCTCACGACCTTCAAACACAAAGAGGGCCCCAAGCATGTCTTCACACAAAGCCACTCGACTGGCCATACTAGACGACTACCCAGACATCGCTTCTAAACACTTCAAGAACATCGCCGGGCTCGAAATCGAATCCTTCCCAGAAACACTGAGCCCCTACCAGAAAGATGGCCTCGAAGCCCTCATCAAACGTCTCGAACCCTATGCCATCATCTCCACCATGCGAGAACGCACCGCCTTCCCAGCCGAGCTCATCCGGAACCTTCCCAACCTCAAACTTCTCTTGACCACTGGCCTCCGCAACGCCGCTCTGGATCTCCCGGCGTTTTCCCAGCAAAACATCATCGTCGCAGGCGCCAAAGGCGAACGTCCTTCCAATACTTCCGGCGAACAAGACTACGACCTGCCTCCGCCGCCGCCTCATTCAGCAGTCAACCAGCACGCGTGGGCTCTACTCCTCAGTCTTTGCGGCCGCATCCCTCAAGATGATCGAGCGTTGAAGACGAGCTCGACTGCGTGGCAACATGGCACGAATGTTGCACTGGCGGGGAAGACGCTTGGTCTAGTCGGTCTAGGGAAGTTGGGTACTGCGATGGCTAGAGTTGGCGTGCTGGCCTTTGGGATGAAGGTCATTGCTTGGAGTGAGAATTTGACGCAGGAGAAAGCGGATGCTGCGGCGGAAGGGGCGGGGTTGGAGAAGGGAAGTTTCAAAGCTGTGAGTAAGGAGGAGTTGTTCAGGGACGCGGATGTGGTCAGTCTGCATCTGGTGTTGTCGGATAGGAGTCGAGGCGTGGTTGGAGAGAGGGAGTTGGGGTGGATGAAGAAGAGTGCGATGTTGGTCAATACTTCTCGGGGACCATTGATTGACGAGAACGCTTTGGTCGAGGTTCTGAAGGAGGGAAAGATTGCGGGTGCGGCGCTGGACGTCTATGATGTGGAGCCTCTGCCTCGAGACAGTCCTTGGCGGAAAGCAGATGATTTCAAGAGCTTGACTGTGCTGAGCCCGCATATGGGCTACGTCAACGCTGGCACCATGAACCGATGGTACGAAGAACAAGCAGAGAATGTAGAGAGGTGGCTCAAGGGCGAGGAGGTGCTGCATAAGCTGAACTAGTCTCTCTATTTGTGGCCGGCAAAGGCTTTGAAGAGTGGAGGTGGTGGACCCTGAGTGAATTGATCGATGTCAATGTCTGGGTCGCCTTTGGCCAGGTACGCCTTGTAGGCTGGTCTTTTGACGATCTTTTGCATGTAGGAGACGAGGTTCTTGTAGTCGCTCAGATCGATTGGGCAGAACTGAAGATGTCAGTTATGGAATGTGCTAAACGACCTTGTTCGACCTACCTCGCGCATGCCGGTGAGTGAGAAGATGGCCATGATGTCGGCCGCTGGATTCTTCGTCAGCAGATCTCATCAGAGTGTGGTCTCAAAGAGAAGCCTCACCCGAGAACTCCTCTCCCGCCAACCACGGCACAGATCCAAGACGCTCATTCATGTAACCAAGGACCTGGTGAATTTTTGCCCTATAGCGAGACAGAGTGGGATCGTCCTCCTTCAAACCAGCCATCGACAGAGCCATAACACGACCAACAGCCGGCTGCAAAGTCCCGTTCGTGACGTGGTACCTGCAGGAACAATCAGCTCTGCCCCCAATCCTCTCCACACACACATCCACCATACCAATAGAGATAATCCGCATAGTTCTTAGCACCGGGCTGCACGATCAACTTGCCGCCAGCGTGGATGTTGCAGATGTACTCCACGCAGGCCTCCGTCTCGGCGAGCTTGACGCCGCCGTCGTCCTCGATGACAGGGGAGGCTCCGATCGGATGCAGAGCTTTGAGGTCCGGAGGGGAGAGGACTGGTGAGCGGTCGTACTTCTTCAGCTCGTAGGTCAGGCCGAGTTCTTCGCAGAGCCAGACTACGCGGTCGGATTGCGAGTGGCCGAGGTGGTGGACGATGAGTCCCATTTTGTGTGCTTTCTGTGTGCTTGGTGTGATGGTTGGTCGGACTTTTGTTGTCAGTCAATACGCAATGGAGCTGAGGTGTTTCTCCAGGTCAATTGAGGCGAGGTACTTTCTACTCCACTAGTTACATCACATGAGGTTGGATCTTCCAGGTATTCGAGACCGCATTGCTTCACCTTCCAGACTCCAGAGCTCGGGTGTTGAAGCTTGTCACTGCCGAGGAAGGAGCCGGCTCCGGTCGAATCTCTCGAGCCGATGAACACACACACGTAAGTCCTGCTCGTCAAGACTCCATCCACCTTCTCCAGTGTGCGAGCGGTCAGCCAGCTGGTGGTGGTAAAGTCCGGCGGGATGCACCGGCAGGCTTCGCACCACTTCTGTCTTTCGACTCTCCAATCGACAGGGACCAGGAGTAAGCAATCCGCCTAGGCTGACCTGGACAAGTATCGCAAATCGTGGTTTGTTCATTTCCTTTTCCTTTGCTTCTTCGAGTGCCTGCTCGCCGGTGATGGAGAAAACTGCCTTGCCGCTTCCTCTTGTCCTGACCAGAGCTTTGAGAGCTCAAAATTTCTAGCCGGACCACTTTGAATGGAAATGCGATGTACCGGTATCGGTCCACGCTGCGGGCCCGGCTGGCAGCAATAGCGATCGCAGCTACGATTGTGTTGTTGCTGTTCAGAATCGCGGATCTGATCAGGCCGAACCCATATCATCCCTATAACGACAAGCGAGAACCACCAAGCGAGGCGCGAGTGGCTGTGGAGCAAGCCCAAAATTATCCAAAGCAACCCGTCGACAAATATGGGACGCGGTCCGTTGATGACACGAAAGCTCCTGCCACGGAGAGACGGACAGACCATATGCAGCAGCCTTCCAAGAATTACAGCAAGACGATAGTTATGGGCAAGCTCTCATCCGAAGACACAGACTGGGTAGCCACTGAACTCCCGGACTGGGACCGAGCAATCTACGTCGTCGACCTTCCTGCCAACGCGACTTCCCCAACGGGGCTCAAGACTAGGGTCAACAAAGCCAAAGAGGCATTCCCATATCTCACCTACATCATCGACCACTACGACAACCTTCCGGACATCGCGGTGTTCCTGCACGCGCACCGCAAAGGATGGCCCGAAGCCTGGCACAATGATGCTGAAGACCACGACGCCGTGGTGATGTTGAACGACCTGAGGCTCGACACGGTGGAGAAGCGAGGCTACGTGAACCTCCGCTGTATCCACGACCCTGGCTGTCCGCGTGAACTCGACATGAACCCTCCCGGTCCGGCAAATCTCGTCGAGGATGCGTATCCATATGTGTACGCGAAGATGTTCAATATGACAGTCGAGGCCGTGCGGGAGAAGGTCCCCGAGGCTGGAAGTCCTTGTTGTGCGCAATTTGCTGTGACGAGGGCGGAGATTTTGAAGAGGTCAAAGTCGGAGTATGAGTGGATCCTCGGGGTTCTGGAGCGGTCTGAATTGGAGGACTATACGCTGGGAAGGGTCATGGAGTATACTTGGCATATACTGTTTGGGAGGGAGGCGGTGCATTGCGAGAACCAGAGGATGTGCAGAATTGAGATTTATGGACGGGGATTTCTGTGATGGATGGCACTGGAATTTCAATCGCAGTATGGAGCAGACTTCGGTTGAATTCAGTCTCGTTTAACCTCTCTGTGAAGCCGCGCGACAGACCCTCCATCGAATCTGCTCTGCCGCACATTGCAGCCTAGGAGCAGCCCGGACTCGATGCATGCCGAATCTAGTCTTTCTCTCAGTCCGGACTAGTGTGCCCATACTGTCGCATCACTGCTAGTACCACACGAGGAAGTTGATTTGATCTATCAATGAGACCTCCTGGCCATGTGTTTGGCACGCGTTTAGCAACTGCTCCTTGGTCGCGAACTCGTCTGCCGGTTGAACACCACCCCAAAGATAATCCGTGATGCCCGGGGGCTTTGGGCGGATGCGGATGTACGTCTCATCATCACCTGCATTGGCAAGCCAGCCCCCGCGCACGTCGAGGAGCGTGTGAACCACATTGTCCGTGTAGTTACGTATAGTGTCGTAGATGGTGTGGACTTGAAGGCGGCGAAGAAGGCCAGACGCACTCCCACCGATGCCCGTGACTTGCGGCTCGATACTATCCCCATCCATTGTGAAATGCGCAACAACTTTGAAGCGCGTTTCGGTCCAGTATTGACGACAAGCGCTTGCGTGGAGGCCCTTGGCTTCGTCGTGGATTGTCTTGCATGTAGCGAGCACATCGACAGCTGGAGGAGTCGCATTGCACAAGAGTGTCTCGGTGGCCTCATCTTGATCGGGCTCGAAGACAAGGCGGTAAATCTCGTTGCCTGCAGAAAGGAGGGACGTGTCAGTCAAGCGCCGGGCATTGCGATATCAATATCAAGAGGCAATGGTGTTCTTCGCTTTACTTACGCAGCTCAGGAGCGATATCGAGGAAGCGACACGGCGCCATGACGGTCGCCATGTTGTGGAGCGAAGGTGTTGATAGTGGATGAGAGAAGAGAGAGATAGAAGGAGACAGAAGCTCAGAAGTCTGACAACTCCAAGTTCGTACTAATCATCACGAGCAAAGCGTTACCTGAGATTCACCTGTCACACTTTTGGCATGTGAATCTTGGTCCATGTTCACTGACAAAAGTGACGAAGGTGAAGAGAAGGAGACCTTGCGAACAAAACATGGACATAAGAGCCAGCCTGTATTCTATCCCGTGCACTGCACAAGTCGAGATATCGTGTATCAAGGTCACTGTAGAAGACAGAATCACATTTGCATGAAGTTGTGTACAAGTAGTGAAGAGAGGAGAGAAGACGTGTAGCTTTCGCGGACGACACCGTGAAAGGGCATTGCTTCCGGAGCTCGGACCGAAGTGTTGCACGCGAGTGCTGACGATGTTTGGCGGGCAAGTCGTGACAACGCAAGCTGGCCACTAACAATGAACACATCACCTCTCGTTTTACGACGGTCAACAACGTGAGATAATGCCCCGTAGATCGTCTACGGGAGGATCGCTTTCGTCCCGTCCATCATGAAGCGACCGATACTGCCGCTGCTCCTCTGTACGCTCGACACCTGACCCGCAAATAGATCAAGAGGCTAACACTGTACTGTACCAGTTCTTTGCATCTTTCTAGCCTTGACATTCGCGCGCGACGATCTCGACCACATTACGACGGAACCGGCGAAACTTCAGGAGAGCTCTGTATCGTCAGACTCGACGCCATGGGGACGTTCGTCGGAGACACCAACGGAAGAGGAGGACGACAGCCATGAAGGACCATCCGCTGCAGTTATCGAGGCGACAGCAGTGTTGCGGAAGATCAAGCCTCCGGTGACTTCGAAGCTTGCAAATCTGGTGAAGAAGCCCACAGGGATCATAGGAACGACCGTGTACTACGCCAAAGAGGCATTTGTGCTACTCTTCATGAATGCACCGAATCATGACAACCTGGCAACGACTTCTACCGTCGCTCAACCTCCAAAGCTCGGTCAACCCTTATCGAAAGCCGTGAAGCTGCTCGAGCAAGCTGCTGCTGATGAAGAGGACCGAGACGCCATCTTCCTCCTCGCTGAGATGAACTTCCACGGCAATCACACCCATCCTGTCAACTACGACGAGGCTTTCAAGAGGTATAAGCAATTGGCGGACATCGATGGTAACAGCACTGCTCAGTACATGATCGGGTTCATGTACGCGACCGGACTGGCACCATCCGTACCATCGAATCAAGCGAAGAGCATGCTTTATCATACATACGCTGCCGAGGCTGGGAACACTCGCTCCCAGATGACTTTGGCATATCGGAACTTGGCCGGTGTGGCAGCACCAAGGAACTGCGACGAGGCGGTGCATTGGTACAAACAAGTCGCGGACAAGGCGGTGCTTTACTATCGATCTGGCCCACCCGGAGGACACAGCTTGGTTCGCGACGCCTTTAGAATCGCCGATGAGGACGGAGGTGTGTACGGTGAGGGGGCCAGCGTAGCTTCAGCAGGTTATAATGCCAGACAAGGTGGGCCCACGAGCGATGCTTATGCGAGCATTGAAGATGTTCTGGAGTATCTCGACTTGCAGTCATCGAAAGGCGACATCAAAGCGACATTCAGCCTTGCGCGACTCCACTACGACGGTGCAAAGGACCTCCAGGTCGACTTTCAAGTTGCCAAGAAGCATTTCATGGATGTTGCAAGGCAGTATTGGACTTCCACGAATAAGATCAGGAAGGACGTGCCTGGTGTGACTGAGAAGTACGCCTCAAAGGCTGCTGGCTACTTGGGACGCATGTTTCTCCGTGGCGAAGGCACACAGCAAAGTTACAAGCTGGCAAAGACTTGGTTCGACCGTGGCCTGAAGAACGGAGATGCGCTCTCTCAGTACAGCTTGGGATTGATGTATCTCGATGGACTTGGCGTGGAACAGAACACGATGAAAGCCGCAGAGTACTTCTCGGCGGCGGCGGATCAGGACCTCGCTGTCGCGCAGACAAAGCTTGGCATATTGTTCCTCGATCAAGGCGACACGGCAACCGCAACCAAATACTTCGAACTTGCCGCACGGAACAGTCACATTGAGGCATACTACTATCTTGCAGAAATGGCGGACAAGGCCATTGGACGTGACCGCTCATGTGGCCAAGCCGCGGTGTACTACAAAATCGTGGCCGAGAAGGCCGAGCCAGTCTGGAGCTCCTTGGCTGAGGCTGTTGCCGCGTACGATGCTGGCGATTATCAGCGTGCTATCGTCGGGTATCTCATGGCCGCAGAGCAGGGCAGTGAGAATGCGCAGGCCAACGTTGCTTGGCTTCTCGACCAGACAAAACCGACGTGGTCGCCTGTATCTTGGTTCAAGTCGGTACAGCAAGAGGCGAGCAATACCATCGGTGATGCAGCGTTGGCGCTTGTTCACTGGACACGGTCCGCCAAGCAACAGAACATCGACAGCTTGGTCAAGATGGGCGATTATTACCTGTCCGGCGTCAGCGTACCTGCATCGCCCGAGAATGCAGCGGCTTGCTACCAAGCTGCAGTTAATACCATGCAGTCCGCGCAAGCCATGTGGAACCTTGGCTGGATGCACGAGAACGGTATCGGCATCAACCAGGACTTTCACCTTGCCAAGCGCTTCTACGATCAAGCTCTGGAGACGAATCCTCGCGAAGCATACTTCCCAGTGAAGATAAGCCTCTTCAAGCTTCGCTGGCGAAGTTGGTGGAACGGTGTCACGCGAGGCGGCGTGCATGGCATTGAAGACGAGGCCAAAGAGAAGAAGCGCAGAAGCTTCGCCGAATGGATAAATGACTTTCTCGAGGCCGATGCTGCGTATTACGACCAGTATGAAGCTGATGATTGGGAGGAAGAGGATGCTCGGCATATGCATGGTGGGGATGCGTACTGGGATGATGTCGATGATGACGGCGTGCTGGAGACGCTGCTGATCGGTGGCTTGATCGCAACGCTGGGTTTCCTGTTCTACTACCGGGGCCGCCAGCAGCGTCAGATGGAGCAGAGGCGTTGGGTTCAACGGCCGCAGCAAGGCAATGGAGATGACGAACAGCAACAGCAGGAACAGCAGGAACCGCAGCAGCAAGATCGAGGCGTCTTTCCAGAGCCGGGCGATCCAGCGTTGAATGACTGGCTTGCTGGTGGCCTGCTTTGATTGGTATGTACATGATACAATTATCAACAACATTGCTATCGACATTGCATCTATCAACACGAGGCTTTGAACGGACTCACTGTACAAGCCAATCCGACCCAACACCACCGTCCACCATCGGCTGATAGTCCATGAACGACTGATACTCCGGTACCAGCCCACTGCCATCACCATTGACACCACCCGCACCAATCCCAGTCCCATTGACATCGCCCGCCGCCGGCAGTCTGGGCATATTGAAGAAATCAAACACATCCAAATACTCCAACTCATTCGGCGCCGGCGTCCTCACCCTCGGCGTCGCACTAATCTTGCTGCTCCCAAACTGCTGTCTCGGCTGCCGACTGATCAAGAAATCAAGATCATACGCACACCGTCTCATATCCGCCAGGATCCTGACCGTCGAAGGCGTCTCCCTCACTCCATTCGCTCCGACCGGCGCCCGTTCACTTTCATTGAACTCGTCAATGACCCGCTGCAGCAACGTCGCGTACCGTTCCGCGACTTTCCACTGGGCGCCCATCTCACGGAGTGTGTCAACGAGTGGTAAGAGGGAGGCGTTGAAAGCGTGGTCGATGGTCGAGCCGTGCACGAGGAGGAGTCGGGCGGCGACCCAGATGGAAAAGGCGAAGGGCGGGCCGAGTTTGGTGAGGAGGCCGTGGGTGCGGACGTAGGCGCATAGCGAGCAGATGTCTTCGACGGTGGTTTGGCAGCGTTGGGCGGCGGAGTAGGAGGGGGTGAAGATCGGGGAGCGGGTGGTGGGGTAGGCGGCGGAGGAGTGTAGGCGGATGACGGTGCTGGGAGTGAGTCGTCAGTGTGGGTTGGATGGGATAAGCGGGAGCGTGGGGCGGAGCTTACGTGTGGTATGTGATGTGAAGCATGATCCAGATGCAGTTGACGTTGCCTCCATTCGGGTTGAAGAGGCGAGACATGTTGCCGTATTCTCCTGGAAGACCGTGTTTCCACTGGTTGAGCTTCGAGTCGAGGTGGCGATATTCTTGCTGCCATTTTTCGACGTCGGAGAGGGCGCTGATGTCGACTGGCTTCTTCAAGAAACGATGGATCTGGGAAAGGATGCCGACGATTTCGATGTAGTAGCTGAACGACCCGAGATTCTCGGGGTGGTTCATCTCGCTCAGAGTGTGCTGTTCTCCTTCCGTTGTTTGGAACCAGCGTGTTTCCACGGGCTGATCGCGGGCGAATAGATCGTCTCTGCATGGTAGCTTGCGGTCTATTTCCTCATCCCTCAGAGCAAATTCGAAAGCGGTGGCGATGGTTGCATATCGGTCTAGGAGGAAGACCATCCAGAATAACCTTCTCCGGCTCTCATCTTCGATGAAGGATTTTGGTTCAGGTAGCACATTTGCCCTCAAGGTGTAGATCGACGGGTAGAGTGGAGCAATGGAGGCTGATGTTGTCTCGACCGCCAGTCCAAGCTGGACCACGCTTCTGGTAATCAAAGCAAGCAGATTCCAACCAGGTGGGCCATTCTTGCATTCGAGGGCTAGGATGACAAGAGCCTGAAGTGCTTTGACAGAACTGTTCTCCAGTCCGTATAGTAGGACTTTTTGTTTCGAAGTGGCATGATACCGTTCGCGCACCTGGTCGGTCAGGCGAGCATCCGTGGAAAATCGGAGAGTCGTTGCTACTATAGCATGGAGTAGGATCCGATCAGCTTCTTCTAGAGCATTGGCACCAAACAGGGAGTCCAAAGTACTTCGTCGATGGAGAATTGGACACCACGTGTTGACATGCTTGAAGAACAGATCTGTCAGTGCGTACAACAGGTCGTACGGCGGGAAGTCTTGGTCCTGTGAAACGACTTTCAAAGCAGCATCCTGAGACGGTGCCGCAATATTCAGACTCGGAGACTGGAGAGGCGGGTCGTTCGGCGTATATATGCCCCCGACAGAGGCACTAGGCAGATGTATGGAATGTTGGGAGGCGTGGCTTTGGTGTCGCTCTCGGTTCATGTCGTTGGACTGGGAGTTGTATCGATTGTATTGAGTTGGACCAGCTGAATGATAGGCATCTGGTGTTTGCATAAACATCGACATCTGCGCCTGGGGAGTAGCATTCTGCGCATGACTTTGTTGGCTATGCTGGCTCACTGGCGAGGCGGTCGTTTGAAGTCCAGGGAGATGGCTAGCGAGTTGTTGGAGAACGAGTTGCTGGCTACTCAAGACGTCCTCTAGTTTGTCTACAAAGTATCAATACACGCCAATGCCGTTTAAAGCGATAGCACATAGACTCACCAAGTCTGGACTCAAGTTCTCGGCCATATCCTAGACGCCCAACGAGGATCAGCTATTGCTCAAGGTATACAACAAGGTTGATCATCTTCACACCTGCACGCAAGCCAGGTTTCTTCCTTTCTTTGTACTCGCAGATTTGCTGATTCCGCACACACCAGCCACACGAAGGATGACCACGATCGCATTTCACCTACACCACAATCTATCAGCAAGGGATTTGCATGTGAATGCGACTTGCATCGTTCGTGTAACCCTTACCTTTCTCGTCTTGCATATCTCACAGCTCACACTCATCGGGCGTTTTCGCTTCCTTGAGCCATCGGCACCGACGACCTCTTCCTCGTCCTCACCGCTCCATCCGTCATCGTCTCGCTGCTCGGGGCCATGTCTCTGGCTCGGTGAGATGTCGTTCGGCGACAAGTCCGTCATCTTCGGTAGTCGGTGAAAAGAGGTGCGAGGATGGAGGCAGCTCGGCAGACTTTTAACCAACATTGACGAGAGATTACCCCTCACCGAGGGTATCAGAGCACATTTTGATCGCGACTTCACAGCTGACGCTCTTCACGTCGGTACATTGTTCCAGCGCTGGCGTAAGATCGAGCCATTGCGTCTCGTCGTGGAAAGGTAAAGATGGCAATAAAGCGTAAGTCTGGCCCTGGACGCTGCTGTTGTTTCTTACCATCACATCGCTCTGTTTCCCTTCTCTATATTCTCTCGAAAAGCTATCTGAAGTGAATCCCCTCTTACTACCCATACGCTCTGAATCAGTCTCATAATGGCGCAAGCACAGGGAAGCGTTCAAGCTTTCCCTCGGATCAAAGAGATCAAGACGTTCATCATCCAAGGCGTCGGATCCGGCGGCGATTACCACAATGTCAAAGGCGGACACTGGCTGATCGACTCGAAAATCTCCACGCCCATGTCAGGGTATGAAGCATATCGAGCTTCGAGGACAAGCTGGGGTATCAACGTGCTCGGATCCTTCTGCGTGGAGATTGAAGCAAGCGATGGGACAAAGGGCTTCGCTACCGGCTTTGGTGGACCACCAGCGTGCTGGCTGGTTGCTGAGCACTTCCGGAGGTTCTTGATTGGAGCCGGTGTGTACAAGTGAGTCCAAAATTCGAGCAGGCCTTTGCTGACGAGGTGTAGATCCAAGAGACACGAACCACCTCTTCGAACAAATGTACCGAGCCTCCATGTTCTACGGCCGCAAGGGCCTTCCAGTAGCTGTCATCTCCGTGATTGATCTCGCGATCTGGGATCTACTGGGCAAGATCCGCAACGAGCCAGTATACAAGATGATCGGTGGTGCAACCAGAGAGAGGCTCGAGTTTTACTGCACAGGACCAGCTCCCGGTGCTGCGAAAGAGATGGGTTTCAGTGGAGCAAAGGTGCCGTTGCCGTACAGTCCCGGCGAAGGACCAGAAGGAATGAGGAAGAACGTGGAATACCTACGAGCAAGGAGGGCAGAAGTCGGACCAGACTTTCCTCTTCGGGTGGACTGCTACATGAGCTTGAACGTCCAATATACGATCGAGTTGGCGGAGAAGTGCAAGGACCTCGACATTGACTGGTGGGAGGAGTGTCTGTCGCCAGACGACTTCGATGGCCAAGCATTGATCAAGCGTGCGCATCCCACGCTCAAGTTCACCACGGGCGAACACGAATACTCAAGATATGGCTTCCGGAAGCTCATCGAGGGCCGAAATGTCGACATCTTGCAACCGGACGTGATGTGGGTCGGTGGTATGACTGAGCTTTTGAAAGTCAGCGCGATGGCGGCAGCGTACGACTTGCCTGTGGTTCCACACGCGTCCGGACCGTACAGCTACCACTTCGTCGTCTCCCAGGCGAACAGTCCCTTCCAGGAATATCTGGCCAACTCTCCCGATGGTAAGAGTGTGCTGCCGGTGTTTGGCAACTTGTTCATCAACGAGCCGATTCCGACGAAAGGATACCTCGACGTCTCTGTGCTGGACAAGCCGGGCTTCGGCTTGGAGCTGAATCCTTCTGCGCCGCTGATTGATGCCGCTAATATCTTGAACCCGGCTCCGGCCAAGTCTTTGCCGCCGCCGGCGCAGCAGCCGGAAAACGCAGAGGTGCCAAAGACGACCTGACGGATCTGAGCTTATTGGTGCTGAGCATGAAGGTCACATGAGCCTTGTCTGGTTCTGGCGCCCTTTCGGGGTACGTCCTTTCGCGTACACCGAGCCGCGCATGTGTCGTAGAGTAGATATCAGCAACCATCGACCTGTCTCGCTCCTTTTTCATATGGAACTGACGTCATAAATCGATTTTGGTCAATCTCACCTCGCAGCTCATCCATGAAAGCGACTCCAAGACACACCTCCGAATGGCTAACAGCTTTGCGACGGCGTCGGTATGATTACTCAGCTGGGTCTCTATTGATAATGGGAGTTTTGTCACGGTAAGGCTGAGGCGCATGGAAGGTTTGGCCCCATGTCGACATCTGGCGATCTCACGCAGGATCAGCCTCGATCGCAGTCACCTCACTGCTTCCATTCATCTCGTCATCAATCTGCGCTCTGCCATCAAGTCTGCTTGCCGTGGATAGTGTCCACGACCTGTAGGTTTGGAGAGAACATCTTTGATGCCTTCCTTGCGGCAATCGGCGGCGTTCGAATGACTCCGCAGACCTCGACCGCGTCTATCAGAAGAGTTTAGCAGGGGCTGTCTGGACGGCAGAGTCTAGCCGTGGGTGTAGCTGACCTCACAGCGCTAAAACCTGAGCTCACAGTGCGCTAAACGCGGGAAGCTCCCGAACTGTGAGATAGAGATATTGACGTTATAGATGACCTTATAGGGACTATTTTATATGCTCCTGTTTCGAGGGGCGCGGCGCCCGACTGCCGGTCGTAGGCTCCCTAGGTCGCCGCGAGCTTTAACATAGTTTTACGCTGCCTTCGCGACGTAATCTACCTTCCTAAGGTCTTCGATAAGGTTATCGGTAAGGTCACAGATAATGTCATAGCTAAGGTTATATAAAATCTCAACCTTAGTCGCACTAGCGCTATAAGCCTAGGTTTTAGCGCTGTAAGGTTAGTAGGACCCTAGAGTCTAGCCCACGGCGATATAGCTATACTCGCGCTATCTCTACGATCTACCGAGTACGGACGACTAGTAGAACAAAGACTATAAGTACTCGTATTCGGATAATCTAAAGTAGCTTCTACCGCCGGCCGCTATAGTAGCCTCTATAGGTTATTACCGTTCTACGGCTAGCGTTTTGACTTGTATAATCTAATATATTTCCGTTTCGAACCCTAATAGTCTCTATTACGTTTATTTAGCTTGCGTCCGTACTAGTTCTACCTAGAGTCGACCGATTACCTTCGACCTTCGAAGCGTAATCCTATACGAGAACATCCTTTATCTATTTTGTCTAGGCTTATATAATCCTTAATAATGCCGAATCCTTATAGCCGACCCTATATAGTTCCTCTAGAGCTCTAAGACGAACTCGTTTAACTTTATAACAATAGCGCGACGATAGCTATACTAAAAGAGGCGTATAGCGAGTTAAATCGACTACCGTCCGAAAGGACAATCCGTATAATACTTAAGGAAGGCGGTACGCGTCCGCGAAGACTTCTATTTAATAAGGAACGGTATAACGATCCTCTTCTTCGAACTCGAATAGCTATTCTTTTCTACTAGGAATATCTCGAGGATAAGATTATCCTAGATATCCTTAAGGCCGAGGGCTAGTATATGCTACTATCTTCCTTTATACGAATAAGGAAGAAGCTCGGAATAAAAAGAAGACTAAAGTAGAGCGAGGTAAACCTATAAGAGAGGGAGTTTAAGAGGATAATTAAAGAGGAGCTAGACGAGGGCCGGCTCTTAGGATACGGTCGCAATTTGCTCTAAGCTTACTTTGTAACAAAAGAAAACCGTATACTACTCCTTAGTTAGTTAGTCTAGGCGATCTACGGTAGCTATATTAAGACTTCTCTAACTAGTAATATAGAGACTGCCTATTTAGATACGTAAAGGAACTCGACCCTATCGGCTTGCACAATCGTACCTTAACCTTTATACGACAGCGTAGTACGTTTATAATACCTAGGCCCGACTTTTGTTAGTCTATAGACGCCTACTATAAGCTTAAGGATTTCGGCTTCTAGATTTACGCCGCTATCGACGCCGAAACGCGATACATCCTCTAGATATACTATAGACCCTTATCTCGTACAATAGTGTCCGTACTCTTATAATATGCTAAAGTAGCTAAATACTACGGTAGAATACCTTACCTAATTCGAGTCGATAAGGGAAAGGAGACGCTTCTTTTAGTAGATGCGTACTACTAATATATACTCTATATACGCGGACCGGACACTACGTTTGTTAATTGCTTCTACTTTAGAACGAGTGTTCGTAATATACGAATCGAGAGTTAGTAGTAATAGATAACGCAAGTAGGCCTTAGATAATAGGGAGTAAGTCTAGATTTTTACCTTTTAGCCGTCGACCTACCTCGTCCTCGCGACCTTATCTAACCGAAATATATAACTTTCCCTATATTTAACACTAGTTCTAGCTTATACAATCGCTAACAAAACGTAGGACTACTTCCGTCGTCTAGTATAAGAGGGCTAGTTTAGCAAAGCATCTAAGATAGATCGGATTACTATAAAATTTATTTATATACTAATAATCCGGAAGTAGCTATAGGGATTCGTTCGGACGTAGGACAAGCATTAGATTCGAAGGTAACGAAACCGTCTATACGTAATCCCTAGCCGCCCTTACGTACTCTATAACTATTCTATAAGGCTAAATTAGGGTAATAGTATTAACAAGGAATATATTAAGAGCTTTAATAAGGCAACTAAGGGCTGGGATATGTATTAACTATCTATTATACAAGGTGAAATATATCTAATTATATAGACATCGACGAGTACCTACTAAAAGGAATACTTCGCGTTTATAAGGAAATTCTCTATAAAGAGGGTTTCCTATATAGCCGGCTAGAGTCGGCAAACTTTATATAATCGCTTAGAAAGGAGGAGCACGAGATTACGTACGCGCGCTTACGCTACCGCCTTCGATAACTCCTAGAGGCTAAGTAGGCCTAACTCGGTAAAACCTTAGCCCCTCTCGGCGGTAGGAAGTAGAAGCCTACGGCTACTACCGACTAGGTTCTTAACTTATATAAAGAGCACGCGGAGGATAAAGAAGAGACGTTAGAGCTTTACGAGGTTTTTATAAGTATAGTACGGCTAGACTTCGAGGGAGATAGTATCGACGAGAAAGCCGTACTAGAAGAATTTTATTAGGTATACGTAGAGGATTGTAAAAGCGAAAACGATTAAGCATTTTATTAGCTATTATATAAATTGTAATCGTAGCGAACTGCCCTAAAGGCAGCTAATAAGGCACTAGATTACCTAGACTAAAAATCCGATTTCTCGCATCGACGATCTTATTCCACGCGTTATATACTAACTGGATTCGGTTAGTTTCGAACATTTAGTAGCTAGCTAAGTGGATACCGCTATTAGGGTAGGTCCCGGTAGGTAACGCTGCTATCCCTATCTTATTATCTTTTTTGCTATGTCTACTATTTTTCCTATCTTTTTGTTTAACGTCCGTAGCACTATAGATCTAAAGCTAGTTTGCAATCGATGTTTAATTTCCTATACTATTATATAAGCTAGAAAGATGCTTTAGTATATAGATAAACATACGCGAGATAGTATAACTGCCGATCTTCGATTCGAAAAGGGGCGTATATAATCTAACTAGATTCGGTTAGTTTCGAATATCGGCTAGCTAGCTAAGTGGATACTGCTATTAGGGTAGGTCCCGGTAGGTAATACTACTACTACCCGCATCTATGTTTTTTAACTATAAAAGTAAGAATCTATGCTTTCTTTTACTTAGGGTCTACGGAGTTATTAATTCGAATCGTTTTTGTAAACGATATTCTATTTACCGTAGTATTATATAAGCCTAGGATTAGTCGGACATAACGGAAAGATATTAGTTAAACAGCATAAATGCTAATCTTCGATTCGAAAAAAAAGTATACCTCGATACTAGGAGAATTCCCGGCTCGGAGTCTACTAAAGTCTATTTTACACTTTCTACGATTATCGCGCGCTTATATAATGTTAGGTTAGCCTCGGCCTTATAGGAAAATAACCTAATCTTACTAGTGCGTTAGCCCCTTGTCCTTTCTTCTAAATCCTCCTCTCCCTTAGTTACCGTAGTAGTTTCTATATAAATATCGCTTAGTACCTACCGTCTTTATTATAGTTCTATTTGTCTTATCGAACCGTAAGCTATTGTATAAGCCTATATTATTTGCGATGCCGCTAAAAGGTCGCTCTACCTAGGCGTATGCTTACCTAGGTACCCTAACTATTATCTACGTATAGCATTTTAGTAGCCTTATAAAGTGCCCTTCCTACTATAAATAGAACCCCGCCCCACCTCTAAGTATTTTAACTACTATTATATAAGACGACGTCCCGCTAGTAATGCCTACTAGTAAGCTTAAGGGGCCTCGGGTAGTAGAACTTTCGGACGACTCGGATAACGTAGATACCCTAGGAATTGCCTACGGGGACTACTTCTCGAGCGTAATTCCCTACGGTTCTACTATTACTGAGAACGCTCGGAAGCTAGCCGTTAAGAGGGACAATAGCGCTAAACCTATTAGCCCCCTTTATAATGCCGGCGGTAGACCTCTATCGCTACGCGAAAAGGACCTAGTCTAGGCTCTAACGCAAATGCAAAAACGCGTTATATTAATTATATAACTGCTTATTAGCCGTTATTAGCTCGATAAGAACGACGAGGACGCGATACTAACATTTACCTAGAAGGAGAAGAGTACGTATATCCTCTACGCATTCTCTATTTTAGAGTATTATACGGACTATTTCGTAGCCGTCCTAATTTGTATAATACTAATAACGTCTAATTAAGACCCGCCGGTCTCCCGCGAATACCCCGACATTCGGATCCCGGATATAGACTCGATAATCCGAAATCTCTATATAGAGTTCTAGTAGCATAGCGACTATAACTATAAGGACAATACTAAGATATATATTACGTCGAAATATACTAAAGGCGCCGGTCTAGTCTCTACGAGCTATTAGTCCTAGCGCGATACTACCCTCCTCCGTTATCTTAAGATTAAAGAAGATAGTAAAAACGAGAAGAAGAAGATAGTACCGTTATATATCGTCTTCGAACGACTAGCGCAAAAGTAGCTAGACGCATTATACAAGCTAGGATAGGACAATTCGGATATAGAAACCTCGCCGAAGAAGGAGGCTAAAAAGATTAAGAAGGAGGTAAAAAAAAAGGCGAAAAAGGAGGTTAAGAAGGGAAAGCAAAAGGCCGACCGAAAAAGCAGAATTGCACTTATAGATAAGGTAAGTGCAAGCAAATATTATATAAGCCGTACTTATAATTATTATAGATATTAGCCGGCAATAGCTCGAGTAATAAGGAGCCGACTAAAGTTAAGCGGGAAATTAAGAGTAAATCTAAGCCCGACTTGCATAATGTAGGTATTAAACCTAAGAACGACGATAAGCCTTTAGACTTGTCCCTAATTAATATAGGTATTTGTGCACCTCGACAATTACCTTAAACTAATATTAGTAGTAGACCGCGGCTGCTTTGCTAAACGAGTCTAGATTAATCGCGTAAGGCGAACCTTTTATAAGCAGATTATATAGGCTTAAACTATCTACGAAAGTCTGTTAGCTAAGATGCTACGTAGAGTAGGATATAGATATTAGACTAGCTAAGGACAATAGGATTTTAGAGCGACATAAACGTGGAATTTTATAGGTCGCCTTCCCTACTCCGTAAAGTAGCTTTAATAAGCTCTTTTACGATATGCCGCCGGCGTATAGTATAAGAAAGGCTCGTCGTACTATAGTCGATAGCGAGGAGGAGTAAGAACTTAATGCGGAAGTTTAACCGAAGCGAGCGGAGAATTGCCTATCCGCTTAACCGCTTACCGGTAATTTAAGAGCTATTAGACTTTATTATATAAGCCGAGACAGAATTAAAAGAAGGTATCTACCTATTTAATTTCTATCGTGCATATCTTCTAAATTTTAAGACTTATTAGTATAAATCCTACGAGCGTCTTCGGATTCCTTAGTAGTCCGCGGTAGTCTTTCTCTCTATTTCTAGCTTTCTCTAATTTATATAATACTCGACTGCTGCTTTCCTCCCGTCGGAAGCTAGGTTTAGCCTCCGTATAGCGTATACCTATTCTAGGTAGGGCGAGATAAATAACTATCTTAGGGTTAGGGTTTAGGTTGTTTTCTGCTTGTTTAAACACTTACAAAAATTATATTACCTAGGTTGCTACAATTTAATTGCACGAAAAGGAACAAAACAGAAATTAGAAATACTTTCTAAAGAGAATATATAGAAAACTATAGAGTATCGAATACTAATTATATAGCACTATCGCTACAGTTCTTAACTTGTACAAAAAACAACATAGGGCTAGCAAATATAGCATATCGCTTTTGTCTCTCGAAACTTAACGCCTACTTTCTCTTCTAGCTCCGCTCCCTTTTACGTCTCGCCTCCGCTATAAATCCTAGCGGATCCTCTACGATGCCTTTAGCTAACGTCGGAGCTTATATAACTCTACTAGACTTAGTTATTCTTTGCTCTATAGGCGGTAGTAAATCCTTCGGCTTATCGCCTCTCTTATCTAGCTCGCAAGAATCCGCCTTAAGTATTATGCTACTTATAGTTGCCGTAGCAGTTGTAGAAGTAGCCCTTCTAGCGTATGCATAGCTACAGTACTATTAGCAATAGTATTATACGAGTAAGGAATAGCTAAACATACTGCAAATAGTCCTAGCTCGCTTTTACACCGCTTATATTCCTTCTTGTCGGTCGTAACTATTCTACTTTAGTATATATATTAGCTATATTACTTAAACAATCTAGGATATATTATACAAACCGGCTCTAGATAAGCATAGTATCGATCTTGCTCTTACGGTTATCGATGCTAGTAAAGCTAAAGCCCGCCCGAACTATAACGAGGCGTCCTTGCTTTTTCTTTATAGCTACGAGCTGTTCCGGATTAAGATTGTAGCCTACGGCTTGCAGCTATATTATATAAGGTTAGACTAGAGCTTATAGAGGTAGAGGAGCGCGGTAACTTACCCTATCGTAATAGACATTAAGATCGCTATAGTAATTAAGTTTTACTAGCTAAGGTGCTATATTATACCTAAGCTAATATATCGATTAGGAGTATAGATTGTACGAGTTAAGAAGATATATAGAAGATAGAGAAGGTGTGTATAAGAAGGTATTAAAGATACTAAGTAGGGTCTGTTAGAAGGCACTAAGGATAAGTAATATCGTTAGCTAGCCTATAGAATAGATAGCAAATAAGCAAAAACGCGGCTTATAACCGAAATTAGTAGTAGTAGTAAGCTCGAAGGGCCTAGTAAGTAAATAAGAGAAGAGGTTTTGTAAGTAGAATCTAAAGCTATAAAATAGGCATATAACAACAAAGTAATATTTAAGCAAAGGAGATCTAAAGCCGTATATAAACGCGAAACTTATTATACAAGTTCAGATAAAGCGCAAATGTACTAGGAACGGGATACTGTCCCTTTATACTAGCCGCATTTCGTGCGGGAAATAGGAGCTGCTCCTAGATTATATAATAGAAGCTCGTAGCGGACACTATAGCGTTAAACGCCGGGCGTACGTAAAACCGAGGGTACATTAAATTATATAAGTAAGGAATATTACGGATATAGTCTATAGAACAGATTCAAAGAAAAAGAAAATCTAGTAGAGAATCCTAGGAAATCTCGAGAGGCTTTAATACCTCCCTAAAAACACTAATATAGCTAGCTAAACCTAATCTTAACTTATATAAAAGAGAAACTACTATATTTGTCCGTAGAAACTTACGCTACTCCCTCGCATCCCGACCTAGCTCTATAGGTTATCGTAGTTTTAAAATCGGCTTCTAGAACGTCCTATAGCTATCCTAGCGCTACTATACGCCGCGCGCGGTTATTTACCTATAATACCTTCTTACGTATGTTATCCTATTCGGCCTTTTCCCTCGTAATATTCTAGGTAGTGTATCTATAGAGAGTCTTATTACTAAGCTAGATATAGTTACTATAGGCGTCGTCGAGGTATCCCTTCTAGCTAATATATAGCTATAGTACTATTAGCATTAGACCTTATAACGGCTAGGTTTTAACCGCTAGGTTTTCGGCTAGGTTAGGTGAATTCCGAGAATCCTAATTTTTAGGTTTTTGCGGTTTAGGATAAA
>JALRMM010000481.1:0-24975 GCA_026122155.1 Zymoseptoria crescenta
ATTCCTTAGTATTATCTATATCCGAGGTTTTCTAGTAAGCTAGGAGGTTTTCCTCGACTAGCTATAGGTTTTCTATTAACCTATAGATATAGAGGAAGCTAGGAAAACTCCTAGCTAAGCTCTAAAAACCTCGTAGCTTATATTAAAACCTTAGGACGATTTCGCTCGGTCTAACTCGAGTAAGACCGACCTACGCTATAAGTAGCGAAGAGGATAAGTCTATACTAGTAAACTATAAAATTTAGCTTACGTCGCTTATAGTCTTTTATAGAGTAGTACTCTTACGGAAATTCGATCGTATATATTTAGCTCTATAAGAAGAGACCGGTTACGCGCCTACGAAAGCCCTTATTTCGATAGGATAAGCCTTTTTAACGGGCTACTAGCTAGGCCTATTTTACGAGCTACGAGCCTATAAAAGTCGGGGTACGAAAGCCTAGGATTAGATATGTTTATTCGCTTTACTAGGCTACTAGCCCTAGCTCCTTCTCGCCGCTCGTACTAGCTAAATCTATATATCTAAGGTGTTAAGGTTTTAGGGTCTAGAGCTCTAGGTTTTAGAGCGGCTATAGATATAGTAGTTACTTCGGTCGTCTTACTCTTAGGATAAAGCCCGAATTTCGAGCCGTATTAGGAATAACTTTTTTAATATAGTAGATACGGCTAAAAGATAAGATATTCTAGAGCTATATATATTCTATCGATGTATCGAGTTTAAATAACTTAACTATCCTTCGGATATATTAATTCGCTTTACTAGGCTAGTAGCCCGCAAAAACCTAAGTCTCGATAGGATAGATTTATTTAACGAGCGACTAGTTACTTACCTATAAAAGCCCGGCTTTAGATATATTAATTCGCTTTCCCGAGCTAGTAGCCTACGAAGGCCCTAGTCTCGATAGGATAGGCTTATTTAACGAGCTACTAGCTTACGAAAACCCGGCTTTAGGTACGTTAATCCGCTTTACTAGGCTAGTAGCCTACGAAAGCCCTAGTCTCGATAGGATAGGCTTCTTTAATAAGATACTTACCTACGAAAGCCCGAGCTTAGATATCTTAACTCGCTTTACCGGGCTAGTAGCCCGCGAAAGCCCTAGTCTCGACCGGATAGGCTTCGTTAATAAGCTACTTACCTATAAAAACCCGGCTTCGGGTATATTACATTTACTTTACCGGGCTAGTAGCCCGCGAAAGCCCTAGTCTCGATAGGATAGGCTTATTTAATAGGCTATATACCTATAAAAACCCGGCTTCGGGTATGTTAAATAGCTTTACCAGGCTAGTAGCCCGCGAAAGCCCTAGTCCTAATAGGATAGGCTTATTTAACGAGCGACTAGCTTATTAAACCCGGCTTCGGGTATATTAATTAGCTTTACCGGGTTAGTAGCCCGTGAAAGCCCTAGTCTCGATAGGATAGGCTTATTTAATAGGCTATATACCTATAAAAACCCCGCTTCGGGTATATTATTTAGCTTTACTAGGTTAGTAGCCCGCGAAAGCCCTAGTCTCGATAGGATAGGCTTATTTAATAGGCTATATACCTATAAAAACCCCGCTTCGGGTATGTTATTTAGCTTTACCGGGCTAGTAGCCTACGAAAGCCCTAGTCTCGATAGGATAGGCTTATTTAATAGGCTATATACCTATAAAAACCCGGCTTCGGGTATGTTAATTAGCTTTACTAGGCTAGTAGCCCGCGAAAGCCCTAGTCTCGATAGGATAGGCTTATTTAACGAGCTACTAGCTTACGAAAACCCGGCTCCGAGTACGTTAATCCGCTTTACTAGGATAGTAGCCTACGAAAGCCCTAGTCTCGATAGGATAGGCTTATTTAACGAGCTACTAGCTTACGAAAGCCCGGCTTCGGGTATATTAATCCGCTTTACTAGGCTAGTAGCCCGCGAAAGTCCTAGTCTCGATAGGATAGGCTTATTTAACGAGCTACTAGCTTACGAAAGCCTAGCTTTAGGTATATTAATCCGCTTTACTAGGCTAGTCGCCTACGAAAGCCCTAGTCTCGACTAGATAGGCTTATTTAACGAGCTACTAGCGTACGAAAACCCGGCTTTAGGTATGTTAATCCGCTTTACTAGGCTAGTAGCCTACGAAAGCTCTAGTCTTAATAGGATAGGCTTATTTAATAAGTAACTAGCTTACGAAAGCCGCGTTATAAAAAGCTTTATTAGCATTATAAAATGCTTAGTTAGCGTTATAAAATGCTTTATTAGCGTTATAAAATACTTTATTAGCGTTATAAAAAGCTAAGCTTTCTACGAATTTACTATATCTTAGTAAAATACCTCGATTTCTAAGACTTCAACAATATATTTAAATATATTCCTAACGTCTAAGAAAGAATCGTAATAGTACGTTCGATAGAGTATGTTCTTAAGTAGCAGAAAAAAAATGTTTTAGAAAAAAAAAAGCACTTTTAACCCTAACCTAAACCGAAGGATATATCCTAGAGTCTTAAAGGCTATAAAGAGACAACCCTAACCGGTCGACTAGAGTTACTAGCGGAGGAAAGTGTTTATATATACTATCTATAATAGGACGGCTAGTTGAAATCGTAGCTAAACCTAGTCTACTATATCGTTTAGTAGCTAATAGAGGTTCGTACGATAAAGAGTCTATAGAAGAGCTAGCCTACGTTAGGCTTTAGGCGTAGGTACTCTACGAGACCGCTTATACTAGTCTTTCTCTATCTAGTAATAACGCCGTAGGTTACTACTATTAGTAGTAAATACGAGTATATCTAGAAGAGCGGTTAAGAAAGCCGAGGCTATACTCTCTTAGATATCGAGGGTAGTAGTACTAGTTATATAACCGGTTCGTAGGAGTATAGATAGGACTCTATAGATTATATAGAGCTAGTAGTTAATCTAGGTCTAGAGATAGTAGAGTATATCGCGCCGCTTAAGTATAAAGAAGGGCTAGTAGGTCTATCTAGTCCTATACTATATAAGAACTAGTTAATTAAGACTAGTAGGGATACGTACTTTCTAGAATAAGTCCTAGGTAATACGATATTCCTCTCGAACGCCGAAGCTAGATAAACTTTCGTTATAGGATTAAAGCGACTAGTAGACCGACCGAACTTTATACTTAAACGCTACGAAGACGCAATAATAGAGGGGTAGCTTCCCTACCTATACTCGCTAGGAGGCTACCTAGGCTCTATTAGCCGTACTCTATAAGAATATAAGGCTACTATATACTAGTTAGGAAAATAAGAGTTTAGTCGACCGGTCTACGGGAGTAAAGAGATCCTTAATATTATTATATCCTTATATAAAGGTAATACTACCTAGCTACTTAGGTAATCCCTACTTCGACTTACTACGGACTATGGAACTATTAAGGGTCCTACCCTACTAGTATAGCTCTTACTTTATATTTAGCTAGCTAGCTTAAGCCTCGTTATAGTTCGTATAGCGAAGGAGGATAAGTAGTTCTTTCTATCCTTAGGACCGGTTCCAAGGTCGGTATATAAGATCTTCGAAAGTAAGATCGATAAAGGTAGTATTAAGGTCGATATACGCTATATTAAATTACTATTTAAGAGACTAGTCGACTGGTTACCGAAGGGTAGTAAGAGATAGCTCGTAGAACTCGAGCTTATAGCTATAGCGTACCATAATTAGTTCTACTACCTACTATATCTCTTTATTATCTATAAAGCGTCTATAGATACTAGTTTAGAGGAGTATAAGCGGTAGTAGTTTAGGATACTAGGCCTAACCGGTCGACTATATATTTAGAATATTATAGAATAGCTTACTAAATAATCGGTTAGTCGAGTAAATCGATTACTATTAATAGGTATAAGACCGGTCGTACGTCTATTCGAAACTCTAGGGATAGTACTATAGGACGTCGTTAGGATAGATTTCCTTAAGGGTAGGTATAAAAATATCGTTAATAAAATACGCTTACTACTACTAGTAAAGATAGTAGTAGCGCTATTTATTAACTACTCGCCGCCTCTTTATAGGACTAAGAGGAAGGTTAGGGAAGAAGATATAGTTATTAAAGCTAGTCGTACCGGTCCTATAGGCGAGCTAGAAGTACTTATATAACGTTAGGCGGATACCTAACGGGCCGACTAGTATATACTAGTCGCTAGTAATAATTTTAGTAAACCTTAGCTAGTAGTAGAACTAGATACTATACTTATAGGTAGCGAGTAAGGAGAGTAGTAGGAAGAGGGTATCGATATCCTACTAGCGGCTTACTATAAATAGCCGCTAGTAGTATATTAAGTAGAACTACTCGAGCGAGAGGACTAGTTTATTATTAACTAGTAAACCGGTAGTGCTAGTAAGGACTATCTCCTATTTAATACGCTAGAGCTAGTCTTAGTCGTAGATAGGAAGTACTCTATACTCTATAATATATCGTATTATATTAGGAACCTTACGTTCCCTATCTAGGGAGGGGTCTTAGCCCTTCTTATTACTCTCCTCGTTACTTTCCTCGTCGCTTTTCTTAGTAGGCTAAAGGTTCTAGTTATAGTAGAATTAGCGGAGCGTATAACCGGTTCTTTATCTCTCTACCTAGGCGCTATCTTCTATAGTCTAAGTATACTTATAGCCGTAATACCGGAAGGCTCTTTATAGTATCTAGAGGGTATATAGTATTATAGTATTCCTAGTCTCTTCGCTATTATCCTTATCTAGCTCTTAGATACTAACGGTACTTAACTAGTCGCTACTTATATTTAAGTAGCCGTCCTCTACGTCTACTTCTTCTTCTTTATCTTCCTTACTATTAGTAAGTAACTAGTCGTCGGGGTCTATATCTTAGCGATTAGGAAAAGGTATCTTAAAATTATCGTCGAGTAGTAGTAGTAGAGAGATAGGTACCTTATCTATCTCGATGCCGTCGTCGACTAGTAGAAAGTAATCGTTTAATTCGAAATTAGCGTTATCTAGTAGGGAAGAGGTAGGTACCTCGTCTATCTCGACGCTATTATTAACTAGTAGAAGGTAATTATCTAATTCGAAATTAGTATTATCTAGTAGGGAAGGGACTAGCTCTTAGTCCGTCTCGAAGCTATTATTAACTAGTTATAGAGGACCGTCTAATTTAAAATTAGTATTATCTAGTAGGGGAGGGACTAGCTTCTAGTTTATCTTAAAGCTATTATCGACTAGTCGTAAAGGACTATCTAATTCGAAATCGGCGTCGTTTAGTAGGGAAGGGACTAGCTTCTAGTCTCTCTCTAAGCTATCGTCGACTAGTCGTAGAGGAATAGGCTCCTAACTATTATTGTATATACCTATAGCGGTAATTCCTTAAGTAAGGGTATTCTAATCTACCTTATCGACCGGTCCTAGTACTTATATTACCTAGGAGGTAGGTTAAGGAGCAATTTCCTAATATCTCTTCGGCGCTAGTCTATTCGTATAGGGTAACAACGTAGATAGCTAGTAGTAGTAGGGGTTCGGCGTTAGTTAGAGTAGTAGAGGGAGCTAGTAGTAGAGATAGGAGTTCGTTATTGTTTACGTTAGCGTCGTTAGCTAGTAGTAGTAGAGGTTCGGCGTTAGTTAGAGTAGTAACTAGAGCTAGTAGAGATAGGAGTTCGTTATCGTTTACGTTAGCGTTACTAGCTAGTAGATATTAGTAGTCTATAGTAGTAGAGTTATAGCGATAGTACTACTTATAATAGTAGCTAGCTCTTAGGTATCTCTTCTAGGCTTAACATACTATAGTAGCGCTACGCTTATAATAATAGACTACCTAGCTACGACTAGTCTAACTAGTCCAACTAGTTATATTATATCTATCTCTTTCTCTAGTCGTATTATATTCGTTTAGGCCTATCGCTATTATTCTCGACGCTCTCGTTAAGATTATACCTAGCGAGTATACTAGGTAGTATCGAATATAGCTTATTCTTTAGGGGACTAGTAGACCGCTCGCTATAGTATAGTAATAAGAGGGTATCGAGTAGAAGGTAGAGGTCGAGGAACGGAGAAGGAAGGATATTATATAGTCTTCTCGTCGTAGTTATAATAATTAAAGAGGGAGTAGGTTCTATAACTACTAGATAAATACGGCTTATTCTTCGGAGGACTAGTAGACCGCTTACTATAGTAAAGTAAGAAGAGGGTATCGAGTAGAAGGTAGAGGTCGGGAGATAGAGAAGAAGGATATTATATAGTCTTCTCGTTATAGTAGTATAAATTAAAAAGGAAGTAGGTCCTACGACTAGACGAATAAGTAGTTAAGAAAGCTAGCTTTAAACTACTCGACTAATTACCGACTATAAAAGCCGGCTTTAGCTTAGCGGCTTTAGCTTAGGGAAGCCGGCCTAACCCTAACCCTAAACGTACTTATAGTAGGATAGGCTTATTGAACGAGCTACTAGCTTACGAAAGCTCGGCTTTAGGTATATTAATCTACTTTACTAGGCTAGTAACCTACGAAAGTCCTAGTCTTAATAGGATAGGCTTATTTAACGAGCTACTAGCTTACGAAAGCTTAACTTTAGGTATATTAATCTACTTTACTAGGCTAGTAGCTTACGAAAGCCCTAGTCTCGATAGAATAGGCTTATTTAACGAGCTACTAGCTTATAAAAGCCTAGCTTCGAGTATATTAATCCGCTTTACTAGGCTCGTAGCCTATAAAAGCCCTAGTCTCGATAGGATAGGCTTATTTACTAAGCTACTAGCTTATAAAAACCTAGCTTTAGATACGTTAATCCGCTTTACTAAGCTAGTAGCCTACGAAAGCCCTAGTCTTAATAGGATAGGCTTATTTAACGAGCTACTAGCTTACGAAAACCTAGCTTCGGGTACGTTAATCTACTTTACTAGGCTAGTAGCCCGCGAAAGCCCTAGTCTCAATAGGATACACTTATTTAACGAGCTACTAGCTTACGAAAGTCCGGCTTTAGGTATATTAATCCGCTTTACTAGGCTAGTAGTCTACGAAAGCCCTAGTCTCGATAGGATAGGCTTATTTAATAAGCTACTAGCTTATAAAAGCCTAGCTTTGGGTATATTAATCTACTTTACTAGGCTAGTAGCCCGCGAAAGCCCTAGTCTCGATAGGATAGCTTTCTTTCATAAGATAATTACCTATAAAAGCCTAAGCTTAGATATCTTAACTTACTTTACTAGGCTAGTAGCCTATAAAAGCCCTAGTCTCGACCTAATAGGCTTCTTTAATAAGCTACTAGCCTATAAAAACCCGGCTTTAGGTATATTATATTTACTTTACTAGGCTAGTAGCCTACGAAAGCTCTAGTCTCGATAGAATAGGCTTATTTAATTAGCGACTAGCTTATAAAAGCTACGTTATAAAAAGCTTTATTAGCGTTATAAAAAGCTTAGTTAGCGTTATAAAAAGCTTTATTAGTATTATAAAAAGGTTTCTTAGTATTATAAAAAGCTAAGCTTTCTATAAGTTTACTATATCTTAGTAAAATACCTCGATTTCTACGACTTTAATAATATATTTAAATATATTCCCAACGTCTAAGAAAGAATTATAATAGTACGTTCGATAGAGTATATCCTTAAGTAGCGGAAAAAAAATGTTTTAGAAAAAAAAAGTACTTTTAACCCTAACCTAAACTAAAGGATATTTCCTAGAGTTACTATTATAGCTACATTAAAGATATTAGTATAGCGCCTTAAATACTATACTATCCCTCCTATTTATTAGAAGAGAAAGAAAGAGATACCGTATTACTATTAATATACTCGAATAGATATAGAGAAAACGAGCGAAATGTCTAGAAAAGAGTAGTATTTCGACTAATATTAGGATTATTCGGGCGAAAGATATAATGTTACGCCCAAATTTAGTGTAGTTTGCCTATACTATCCTATAAGCGATCTTCTCGGGTCTCCTATACGTTCTAGTAGCCGTCGCGTAGCTTAAAGACTAGTAAGGTAGAGCGACTAAAACGGAGGTAGGCGCGGATATAATAACGACGGGTAGCGACTAGTACTTCGAAGACGGAACCGATGCTATCTAGCTTAGGACAAATACGCTCGCTTAGGATAACGGAAGAGAGATATATCTCGTAAAGATCGAAGAGGATCGAAGAGGATTAAAATCGAAGAGGATAGCTCCTATAACTCTATAGACTCGGTAGAAACGTAAAGCGATCTAGACATACGTAGGCTAGACTAGTTAGAATAGGCGGCTATTATATCTCGCCGGTGGAATAAAGGATCGGTGGAATAAAGGGATATACTTTAATCTATAAAGATTCGGGCGGGCGACTAAACGAAATCCATTTTTAACTCCTAACGTTAGGAATAAGACCGTAGGTATAGAAGTAAAGCTATATCTATTAGCACTTACTATCGATAGATATCCTATCGCGAACGTCCTCGTCCTCGCGTATCTCTCTCCCTCCTTCTTTACCTCCTTCCTCTTCTTCTTCGTTACTCTTACCTACGTAACGTCCTTTAAGTAATACCTCCTACCCTTACCTCTACCTTTACGAGTACCGCGGCGATATAGTCTAGCGTATTAATAGCTATAACGACCTGCGACTTACGATAAGCGACCCGCGATACGATAAGCGACTTACGACTCGCTACGCGTAACGAATAAGAGCTTCGAATAAGAGCTTCTAGTCTCGCATCGTTCGCGGCGCGTAAAGTTCCTTAACTAAATAGTAAGACCCCGAGTAACCGGCCGATTATAGATAGTCTTTATAGATAGCAACGGAGTAGTAGCGCGGAGAAGAAGTATAAGAGTACGGCGACCTCCGATAGCTTACGTCGAGGCGAAGATACTCGGGAGCTTATACTAGGAACACTTTACTAGAGCCGCTAGGACTAGGACCGGCGACATATAACCTCTACGAATACCTCTACCCGTACTACGAAAGCCCTAACTATCTATACCTACGATTACATCCTCGACTCGACGACTATCGGCATACCTCCTCTAGCGTTTTAGGAGTCTATATAACTACCGAGTACGGTAGGGCAATAGATATATTAAGGGCGATAGAGACTTTATAAGAGGTATGCTTATAAGAGGTAGGAGGACAAGAGGTGTGCCTATAAGAGGTATAAGGGTAAGAGGTATTACTATAAGAGGTATAAGGGATAAATCGGAAGAGGACATACTTCGGCGGAGAAATATATTAGTAGCGAGCATACGATAACGGCTATAACGGGAAGACGAGAGTGGTGCGAGTCGAGTCCGACTAGTAGGTAGGATTATGCTTACTAGCTTTAATGCCGCCTCTACTAAGCTCCGGTAGAGTAGTCTTAGTACTATATTGCGCGCTATTATGTCTACCCGGTCTAGTCTAAATCGACGTCTATCGTAAGTATAGCTTTACTAGCTTTAATACGCTTTCGGGAATGCTTACTATTAATATAATACCGAAGCTACTAAGGACTACGCGATCGAGGTCCCTAATCCCTAAGCACTTTACTACTCGTTACGAGTAGTAATTCCTAGCTAATAATAGTAACGAGATAGGCTAGTACTTCCGAAAGTACGAGAAGTAATCGGAATACTTCCTAAAAGTGCCTCTTTAACTAGCTACGAGTACCGAGAACAAAGTTATAGAGCACGGTAGTAAGTTTATATCGTATAACTATACGAATCTTAACCCGCTACGTTATTTAGTAACTACGAGACGGAACTGTTCGTTGCTTTTAAAGGAGCTTATATATAGCGGCGTAGACGTAGTGTCCTTCGATAGCCCTTATAGTAGTACGCCGAACATCTCCTTCGAAGCTATCCGTTAGAGACCTACGCCGCGGGCCTTATATTAGTATATATAGGATAGAAGCTATACGTTCTTCCGCTGTTATATCCTTACTACTACGCTAACTTTCTCCTCGTAGTATACTAGATAGGATAGCGGGACGAGACGGAATAACGGACAACGAGACTACTCGAGGTAGTTAAAGTATAGAGTATATAGGTAGTGTTCATTTTGTTAAGTGTCCGCTTCCACTACCTTATAGCTAGCCGCGCTAGCTACGGTAGTTTACTACTATCTCGAGCTATATAAAATTTCTATTATATTTCACGATCTCGAAATAGTCCTAGACTAGTCCGGAATAAAGGTACGTATACTCTAGATAGAAAGGTTTAGAGAGGACCTAGACGTTAGATCGATAAATACCTACTAGTCTCGCTATGTTTAATATATGCCCGGTACCGCCTAGTCTAGCTAAGCGAGAGTTATATACGATCGGCCTACTATACGAGACGTACTTAAGCGTATTAATTATATTATCGATTAGGACGATAGACGTAACGACGATATAGCTATTATCGTTTCCGCTCCCTAGTATTAGAGTCTAATTTCGGTAGTACGTGTCGATAGATATAAGGAATAGTAGAAGCTAACTACTCTTTAGGATGTTAGATCCCGAAAGAAATTAGACCTAGTTTAGTATAGACGGAAACGCTACTCGTAACTAAACCGATCGGATATAGTAACTAGGAGACGGTACTTAATTGTCTCGGAGACTATAGCGTTCGTTAGCATCGTAGCTTCGACTTATTAATAGCACTATAGAGGTATACCTAAGGTAGGCCTATACGCTAGTAACAAGTAGGTTAAATTAGACGGTTACGGCTTAGTAATAGGTAGGATAAAACCTCCTACTAACTAGTTATTAGACTTCCGGAGCTCGCGAGCTATTATAAGGTGTACTACTATTAATACTAGAGTGCTTAATTATTAAGATCGTACGCTATTTCGAAAACTACGGTAAGATATCGCGGGTCCGCTAACTATTACCCGTACGTAGAGGACAATCGACGGCTTCAAATCTAAAAGTAAAAGATAGCTATATAGGGAATTCAAGGGCGAGCTCGTAGACGTACTTACTATAGTTAAACACTTATTTATAGGCGTTATTAGTTATGTTCCTTTAAACTACTACTAGCTACATCGGCATTAGGGTTTAGTACCTACGCTCTATTACCCGCCGCTATAGGACTACCCGATAGCGCCTAGTTAACGATTAGTCTTCCCTATATACTTCTTCTATCTCGCCCTAATCGCTATTTAAAACGAGCGGCCGCCGTTCGTAAGGCCTATACGAAGAAGATCCGCCTTAGCTAGTCTTTAACCTATAACGCTCTAGTAGCCGTTGTCGAGAAGCGTAGTAAGGCGTTAATAGATTACCCGGATGCCGTTTATATATATAATGCCGTTAAGGACTATATACTTAGCGTCTAGCGAACGTAAGATAGACTAGTATTACGACTATTTATCCTAGCTACGCCGATACTACGCGGCATTATGCCCTCTAAGGCCTACTTCTAGAAGGTCGATATGCTAATATAGTAAGCTAGTAGGGACGGACTAATATAGTAGCTACGAGAAGGGAGTGTTACTATAGGTAGAGATAACTATAATTACGCTAGACGAGATTACGGCTTAGTATAAGTTCGGCTCGATAAGTATAGCCGACGAAGCTAGACGTTAACTGTCTACTAGCTAAACGTTTACCTAAAGGTTGGGCCGCGCTTAAATAGCTCCCTTATTATCCGAGTCGATAACCTATAACCCTCGTAACGCTATAATCGCGATTAAAGGTCGAGAATCGCTCTACCCTCTAACTCGCGAAGGATAAACCTTTCCCTATACGCTCGGTAATCGATACTATAACGAGCTCCTACGTCGATAGCCTAGCGAGATCTTAGATGTCCTCCCCGTCGTAACTATCCTAACCCTACTACGCTAGGGACCGACTCCTCTACTATAGAGGAGGCTCTCTCCGCCGTATATAAGTAGTAAAGAGAGATAAAGCCGACGATTCTAAGATTAACTATTAAGCCGGATAGAGACTTCCTATACGTAACCTATACTACGTATATAGATTATATATATTAGGCTATAAGGTTTATCTATAATCGTTACGGTATACCTTCTACTTACGCCCTTAGGATAGCGAAGAGAACTTTGCTATACGGCCTATACTACTAGGTTAGGGCGAGTTATAAATCGAGTCTTCTCCGTTCCTATACCTTCTCTAATAAAGCGCCGCTACCGCCGATAAGTATGCCTATATACTCCTAGCTATCTCGCCGATCGGTTTCTACGTACGTATATATCGAGGATACGATCGCATCGACTATTATACTCTAGATGCTATAGAGTCTAGTAGAGCATTTATCTCCTCCCTCTTCTAGCCTATTTCTCGATGCTTATTCCGCCTCGTAGCCCTTTCGACGCCCTTCCCTAAGTTAATCGCGATAGCATATTCGAAGAGCTACCTTAAACATCCTCTATAGCTACGCTATAAAGTCCTTAAGAGCGAGATGTCCGCTAAACTTAATTAATATCCTATAACGACTTTTTAAGCCGGGCGAGGTATAGCTAGAGCGCGATTCGGAGCTCGTCTACTCTAGCGGAACTACTTATTCACGAGCCTAAGAAGGCTTATACGCCGTATATACCGCATCTACCTATCCCTCTATAAATATTGCAGCTAAGGTAAGAGCATCTATAAATCCGTGGATTAGCCTATTTAACGTAGCACGAAATTACATTATATCCTCCCTCGAGCTTAAAAGAGACGAAGCGTAGGCTAAATATACTAAAGAAGGAGATACTTATAGCGACATCTTACATACCGCATCTACCTATCCCTCTATAAATATTGCGGCCAAGGTAAGAGCATCTGCAAATCCGTAGATTAACCTATTTAACGCAGCACGAAATTATATTACATTCTCCCTCGAGCTTAAAAGAGATAAAGCGTAGGCTAGATATACTAAAGGAGATGCTTGTAGCGACATCTCCGCAAACCTACATCGCAGAAGAAAACGCATAGCAGTACCACTTACTTAGATCTGCGTCGACGTTTACTAATACAACGACTCTGGGCTTGCGGGCCTTCGAAGAATAACGACCTGAGGCGCTGCGTACATGTAAAACTCGGGCTTACGCTTCCTGCCGTAGCCGTGTAGAGGCATCGATAAGGAGAACGCCGGGTTCTAAACTCGCCTACCGCCGAAGGAGCAGAAACCGCGGAAACTCCGGAGACCAGAGCAGCTGTCGTAGCGGATCTTGTCCACGAGAGAAGTTATTCCAAGGCATCCATTAGGAGAGCTTCGAGACCGGAGAGACCGGAGGAGCCCGAACTACCGCTAAAGAAGTGGACGACCAGGAAACCCGCAAAGGCCCGAGTCAGCTGTCCGCGACGTACCGGATCTCGTCCACGAGCGAAGTCATTCCAAGACATCCATTAATATAGCGTCGAGACCGGAGGAGCTAGTACCACCGCTGAAGAAGTGGAAGACCAGGAAACCCTAAAGGCCCGAGCCAGCTGTCGAGTACAAATGCAGACCTTGGCGAAGGTGGAGTAGGGCTCGAGGTGAGATGCGATAGTGCGTGGTATGTACTTGCCGTTGCCCCTGCGCAAGTTGCTCGTAGAGTATGCAGGTGGTGCTGGGAAGTTGTGGAAATAGTAATATCGTGTAGGAGAAGAAGGTGGAGAAGCTGTGGTCCTTGACGGACTTCTGACTCTCGGCGAGTGGAGTCATCAGAGTTGTCTCGGGAGTGGGTATCTATAACTGTTGTGCGGTATCGGCAGACTTTGCTTCACGGTCATGATGGTCTCTGTAGACATATTGACGCAGAATTGCAGAGCGGGAAGAAGTACCTTGGCTCCGGATGTGCAGCTATTCAAGGTGTCAAGCTGAGGGAGAGTGCGAGGGCCCATGTCCGTCGTAAGCAGTAGAAGAGGGTGTGGTTGTGCACTGGGAGAATAGAGAAGGAGACGTCCTCCGGATATCGAGTCCACAACAGGGCCTTGATCGCTGCGAACCGGATCGTTGATGTCTCCTGCCCGAGGATGTACGTCGACATCCTTCGTCGACGATATGAGGACCCAAGGATGATGCAGTTGCGATACGCCTCTGACGAGAAACATCTCTAATATACGCGCCGTCTTCATCCGCGGCCAACACCAAGTCGTTACCAACCGCATCGGGAACATTGCTCTGGGGTGAAGGTTACAGAGCGACTGGTCGACGAAACCGTACATTCCCTGCCGCTGGATCTCGGTGATGGTGAAGGCCGCCGCAGACCCGGTGTTAACGACCCACATTGCAGAATGCTGCAGGAGGTGGAGCTAGCTGTTCTTGATGGTCAAGGAGGTGATCCGGGATGTAGACAATGTCACCTTTGCCGCCGTCTTATGCACTACCTGATTGGTCATTGGCCTTTTCAGCGTAGGTCAGAGCAATCACGCCGGGGAAATGATCGCGGGAGCCGCTAGCTCTTTGCCGGCCGGTTCTGCAGTGATGTTGAGTACGTGCAGCAGTAGCAGCAGCAGCACAATAGATGGAGGTCGGCGGTTCGTGTTCGATAACCTTGATCTCAACGCCCCTTTCCTCCACGAACAATCAGCTTCGAATAGCGAGATTGACTCAATCGAGCACTGGCCGCCAGCGCTGTGGTCACTCCGTGATCCAGAGGCGGTGCTCGCTGCTTGCATGCAATAGATCGGTGCGCCAGGCGTGCGGTCAAGCTCTAGACGGCACATGCGCAGCTCGGCGGAACCGGCGTACGCGGCCGCCAGTATCACTGCAAGTCCGTGCTCTGGCAACAAAGTCAAGTTGGAAGCAGCCGGCGGCGACGGCTTGTCTGGATCCCTTGAGTGGAACGCGGCGACCAGCTCCTCGCAGCCGGGGAGGAGGTCATACCATGGCTGTTCGGTAACCGTACCACCGTGCCATTTCACCGTGTAGTCGACCTTCCTGTATTTTGTCCTGCTGTCCAACACCTCTTCAACTTCCCATTCGAGAGACCCAGAACCTTCTCTTTCCACCACAGTAGGTACAGGTTCGTAAGGTTGAGGCTGGCCAGGAAGAGGATCGTGTGCGGCTGGTCGAAGGAGGCTGACGTGAAAGGTGCTGAAGATTTTCAATTAAATGAGGGAGGTCGAGTCGGTAGGCGCGGCGGCCAACAGGGCGAAGGAGTGCTGAGTAAAACTCGGTCGCCGGATTGGTACGAGGGAGGGGTGCTGGTAGGTGTTGGCCTCCCACGCATGTGCTCGATCGTGGTGTTGAAGTTCCTCGCGTCATACCGTATTGCGCTTTCCCTTGGCGGCATCAAAGTCGGGAAGCGCTGCGGCTGCCTGCCCTGCTTCCCTTCGCCGCTTCCCCGCTTCCCCGCTTCCCTCCCATCTCTGCCCTTCCCATCCTTCGTCCACATCTCCATCCACACCTGACCGCCCTCACATCCTCATCAACATGCTCCATGCATATTCGCCAATACCTACCCTCGACTCGACGACCATCACCACCGGCTCCACCTCGATTCGACGACCATCACCACCGGCTCCACCACGACTCGACGACAACCGGATCGAACGACAAGCCCATGCTTCCTGACCATGCTGCTTGCAGCAAGACAGCTGTTGTCGCTTGGTGAAGTCCGGCCGTTTCTTATCAGACAGTTCTCCGAACTTGAAGGCGTCCTTCATGTGAGCTTGACGGTCAGGTGGACTGAAGAAGACGCTCTGAAGATGGCCGAGATGAAACACGTTCTGGATATCCACCATATCACTCCATATCAGAGGAGCGGTAAGACGCTAGCCGTCGTCTGGTGAGGCTCGCACCGTTTCATACCAGCTTGCCCTTCACGGGTGCATAGCAGACACTGAACTCTTCGGAGACGCAGTTGTTGTTTGGTGATTTCGCGGCAGCAATGGACACTGGTTCCTGGACTCGACCGAACAGGACGACCCAGCAGGACGACCCGGGACACAACACCAACGTGACAGGATTCTATCAAGAGGCGGATAAGAAAGTAAGTGTCTTGCCCGCCAACTGTTCTGAGCAAACTTGACTTCGTTCACCAGACTCGATTTCTCCATTATTTATCGACTTCACGCGGCGACCTCCTCCTTCGCCACCTTCGACAACCCTACAGCGACAACCCTTAGCGACAACCCTCAGCGACGACCGTCCAGCAACTATGCTTAGTGACAGCGCTCTGGCGACAATCCTCGAGCAACAATCCTCAGCAACAGCCCTCCGGCAACAATCCTCATCGACTTCCTCCTTCAACTTTCTTGCAACGACAACCCTTCAGCAACAATCACAACCCTTTGGCAACAATTCGACAACATTCCTCGACTTCGTCCTTCGACAACTCTCCAGCAGAAATCCTCGGCGACAACGCCCCAGCGACATTCGCAGCGACAATCCTCGGCGACAACCTTCCGGCGACAACCCTCAATCGACAACCCTCAATCGACAACCCTCAATCGACAACCCTCAATCGACAACCCTCAATCGACAACCCTCAATCGACAACCCTCAATCGACAACCCTCAATCGGACCCGACTCTACCCAAAACTCTCGCCTTGCGGGAGCGAGCACTTGCCATTCATCCAATTCAGGTAACCTTCTCCACGATTGCTGACATGAAGCTCGCTCGATCTTCGCTGATATGTGTTTCTACCATAGATCTCTTCAACGTCCACATACTCGCCCACCGTCTATCGATCACTTCAGCAGGGCAACGAGGTCAAGAGCAAAGGGTTGTCATACTTGTCAGTTCACAAGAGCGACTTGTCTGTTCACAAGAGCGACTTGTCTGTTCACAAGAGCGACTTCCATACCAGAGCGCACTTCGTTCGCTGCTGCTTGACAACCTACACCACGAGCTGTGCTCCCAGTTGCGAATGCTGTTGAACTCTTCCATAGCCACCAATCTCCATGTTGAGGATGAGAACCTGCCGCCAATGAACCAACCCGAAGGAACGGGACCGTCCCAACGACAGCTTTCACGACCTTTGAAGCCACGGGTTCCGAGAACACACCCTCTAAGGAATTACGATCGAGCACAGCTCCACGACTGCCCCCACTCCGCAGTCGACGTGCTCGCAATGGATACCCTCGCACTGAAGCCCGGCTCCCAGCACGAGACAAACGAACGATCCTTGCAGTCAAGATGAGATGAACAAGAGCCTCGAACGGATACACGGGGCTACGCTGCCCTCCCAAGCCTCACACGGTCCTCCGCACACTCAAACGCGATTCCCGAATACCCGCGCACTCAAACGTGATCCTTAAGCGCAAACGAGCCTGCTTCCACACCGCGATGTTCACATCTCTGTGCGCCTCCCGGGTGCAAAAACGCAGCACCTACCGCACAGCTCAACGCTCTATCGCATTGGTACACGGCTCGCAGCCCTCACCCGCCTTGCCGCTCCTCGCACACTCGCATCTCGCATGCCCTCACCCGCAGGCTCACGGATCCGAACGCTTGCAAACCCTCGCTCGCACTCTCTCGCATCAGCGTTTGCTGGGATCCTCACGCCCCTACTCACACGCCCTCGCCCGCGCGATGCTCGCACCCTTAGAGCACTTACACAGGTGATGCCGGACTGAGACGGTTCGGTGGGGCACACAGACTGTGGATTTCAGAGCGAATATTGAGAGCAGACTTCAAGAGCAGCAGACACTCGGAGCACACGGACCTGTACAGCCGGATGGAGCTTACAGACCGATCAAGAGCCAGACATCCCTCGCAGAGAGACACCGCCCGAGCGAGCGTTGTGAGGAGGTCTGCACGCCGTGTTTGGAGTCTGATGGAGTTGACAGACCTGAGTGACAGACGCATGGAATGGACACACGGACAGTTACCTGCCATGGATACGCGCGAACGACACCACCGGGACGATGATGGAAGGGCTTTAACGTGCCCACAGCTCAACCTGATTCCGCCAAAGTCAACACCCTTTGAGCATATCACGAGTTCTTCCGGCCCTGTCAGGATGCTTAGCAGTGGGCATCCTCCTCCAGTTGAACCTCCACGCCAAGTCCACGCTGCCAGGCATCCACGCCACACTCGACTTGCGCGACTCTGTACTCCTGCGCCTCACATCCTGGGCTCTACTAACTGCTGGGCTTTTTTGACTCCCGACCGCATCTCCCTGGAGGTCTGATGGCTTCACAATTCCGACTCCCATACCTCCCGACCTTTCTCTTCAATCCTCACCTCCAACCTTCGCCTTCGGACTCCTTGCCCCTCGAGCTCCAACGACGGGTTCAAGCCAATCTGCCACACATTCGTCGATTCCCAGGACATTGCCATAGGCGACCCGAGCAAAGGAGCTGTACATTACCCGAGGGCGGCAAGCTCCCACCCGCTGGCAAAGCTTTCGAGAGCAAGGGCAAAAAGACCGTACGAAGACGGCCATCGGCTCCAACCTGGACAGAAGGAGACAGCAGTTCTGTCAGATGCGACGTAGAGGAACAAAAGAGCTTCGCCGGCTGTGTCGGAGGCAGTGCAATAAGATCCGTCGGAACGCAAGGTCGAAACACTGCTGCTACTGAACTTGCCGAGGAGATCAGCCAGACTACCGGAGTAAGGACACATCTTGGGACAGTCGACGAAGCGAGCCGAGGTAGCAACGGCGGACGATGTTCTCGCACCCACAACGCGGATGCACCAACGTCTCCAGCAATCTAATCGATGCACCAACGTCTCCAGCAATCCAATCATCTCGCGCTCTCCTGGACTCCGTTCACAAGCGTCCACACCAGCGCCAGATAACGACGACACTGAAGAGCACGTCCATGATTCTCTGTGGCACGACGACGTTGCGCCAGCGAAAGAAGGACCAACACTGCCAGCAGAAGAAGGACGAACACCAGAAAGGAGGACGTCGAAAGAGATTTCACGCGACGACCTCCATCACCCTCTAGCACACCAGCCGATACCGGGCCTCACAATAACTTGCGGCGGTCAGCATCGGGTGCAGAGATACATGATCCGAGACATACATCATCAGCACGGCGACACGTACAATCAAGAGCTTGGCGCAATGAAGGTGCCAGCATCGGACTGAGCAGCCGGGATGGATACCTCGATGACCCATAGCGGCCTCTCGACATCAACACTACTTGCCAAAAGTCTCCGGCGGAGTCTGAGGGCTAGCTGTCTGCTGCGCCGCTCATCTGGCAGTTGGAGGGGCACGCTGTTGACGTGGTCGATCTTGGCCACTGAGCATGCCAATCGACCCGTACAACTGGCATCTGCCTCAGCTCCAGCCTCTGTTCCTGATTCAACAACGCAAACCTTTACGAGCTCTACTTGATCACAAACACTAACTGGAAATTCCCCTCGAGGCGGTTCAAGATCAACGCGCCTTACCTTACACACCCAGGCCTCCGATTCTTGGAGACGTTCGCGGCCAATCAGAATCGGCTCTCACTCGTCCGGATGGATGGGAGTCGCACAGCTTGAGACACGTTACGAGCCCAGCATTCTCGACATCGACGACCCGCCCAGCTCGCCCTTCATCTCCGAAATCGAGCAAAGCACAATGGCTAGTTAGCTATGGACTGAGCCGCCGACACGTCTGGCATGGCAGTGGGTTGTTTATAGAAGACGAGGAAAACATCCAAGAGACGAAATACACAACGCTACACAATGCTGCGCCGCAGAAGGTCGCACTAGCAACCCTGGAAGCAAAGGCGACACCGCAAGGATGAGCACTAACCCGACTTAATCGCCCCGGACTATCCAGCAACGAGACTCAGATCTCAACTCACAATGAGCTCACCGAGTCATCCGGGACCTTATATTTGGCGGGTGAGATCCTCATCTTTGGCGGGTGCTGCCTCAGGCATCAGAATTCGACCAAGACCCTCACTTTCCCCTCCACTGCAATAACAACACAACCGCATGTAGTAAGCGCAATTAAACAGTATGTAGAGTGCAGTATTGTATCGTACGAGCAAGCTCGTGTAATTTATATATCTATATGTATTGTAGTGTAGGTAGTAGAGGTAATAGAGGCAAAAGTAAGGCTAGAAAGTCCCTAGCACGACTACGTAGATCTCTTACTTACGTAATCGACTACTCTTATAGTAAGAAAAGTCGATTACTAGTATCTTTAGTAAATCCGAGCTGGCTAATAAGAGCGCTAGAAACTCCTTTGGTTTTAATAACTAACTAGTAGGGCGGAAGGGGGGTTAGAATATACCCTAGTAGTAGTAGGGGTATAGGTTAGTACGTACGTTGCCCTCGAAATGCTACCCTTAGCTCTACTACTCCTACGGATTTTAGTAGTAGTAGTAGAGCCCTTACTAGTTACTCGCGGGCGGTAGTTATAGTAACTAGCTACTATATTACTACTAGCTCTAAGGAGGTAGTAGCTACTAGCTCTAAGGGGGTAGTAGCTACTAGCTCTAAGGAGGTAGTAGCTACTAGCTCGAGGGGGGTTTTTATAACTACTAGAGTAGCTAATAGTATTATTAATCGAATTAGCGTTATATCTACTATATCTAATATATTATCTATATCTATATAGCGTTTATTAAGGCTTATAGCTACTCGTTATACTATTAGAGGGTTTCTATTAGCGGTAGAACCTAGTCTATTACGTCCGGCTATATCGCCGCTAGCGGTAGTAGTAGTAGAGTTTCTACTACTATTACTCTAGCTCCCTTATATATATACGTTATCCTCCTATAGTAGCGTAACGTATAGTAGACGCCTTATCTACAATACGTATAACGACCGCTATAACTAGTTATATACTTATATACTATCGTACATTATTATTTAATTAAGGTAGATAATAGAGGCTCCCCTATAGGTAGTAGATAAGCCGGCTAGCTAGGCTTAGCGTTTCTTTAAACTATTATCGCCGCCCTATTTAGCCTCTCTTACTCTACGGCTTATTATTATTCTAGTACGGCTAGCTCGGTAGAGTTATAGTTAGGATCTATACGCTCTAGCCTCGTTAGTAGTCGTCTATTACTATTAGCTCTAGTACTATATTAATAAGAGCGAGCGGCTTAGAGGTTACGATCGTAGCGTATAACTATAACCTCGAAGTTATAAGGTACTTCTTACTCTAGCGCTATAGATACCTTACTACTAGAGAAAAGCTAGTAGTTACCGAACGCTTCTATAGTTAGCGGTAGAACTCTACTATTAATAGGCTTAACGAAGAGTAATAGCTCGTAACTATATAGACCGTTAATTATCGCTCTATATATACTAGTATATAGTAGTATAGTATATAACGGCGTCTACTTCTCCTTAGCTATCTCCTACCTTAACTTACTTAGCTACTCGGCGGTATACTTAAGGGCTTATATATTTACTACTCTTACTACCCTTAACTAGAACGCTAACGTATAGAACTATAAGCTCGCTATACTCTTAGCCCTTACGAGTAACGCTCGATAGTATAGAAGGTAATACTCGTAATAGGGATCTATATAGTCGAGAAGGCCTATAATATCGTTCTTCGTAGAGCTAAGCTAGTCCTTTAAACCGGCGTAACTACCTTTACTAGGGGACGTTATAGTAAGGCCGTAGTACTTATTATTATTAGTCTACGCCTTTACGTAGAGATACTTATAGTTATTCTACTATACGCGCTATATATAGTCGACTATATCCTACTAGTTATTATTATCTTACTCGTCCTTAAGCTCTACTACCCTTAGCTCGTCTATATAAGTATTAAAGTTAGCAATTGTTAGTAAGTTTATATAGTAGTAATAGGCGGTTATAAACTCCTCTATAACCTCCTTCTTAGTAAACGTATTAGCGTTAAGTCGCTCTATACTAAACTTCGCGTTCGTATTAGCCTTTACGTCTACGTTTATATACTATAAGTAGAGCTAGCTCTTAATGTTAGGAAATATACGCGCGAGGGCCTTTATAAGGGTATTATCTCGGTCGTAAAGGATAATTAATAGCTTAGCTAAGCTATACTCTTTAATTAGCTCTTTAAGGTACTCTAGTGCCTCCGTATAGTTATTATTATCTTCCCCTAGCATTAGCATATAAGCTAATAGAAGTATAATACTAGTCCTTATAATAAAATAGATATAGAGTAGTAGAAGTTTATATCTCTACGTCTTATAAGTATAGTCCAATATTAGCTAGTTAGGCCCGTTCTCCTTAGCTATCTTAATAATATTCGGATAAGCCTAGAATAACGACCTTATCGTCCCTTAAGGATTAATCGGTCTACTAAAGAAACTACGTTTACGGAGCTTATTAAGGGCGTAGCCTACTAGCGTAGTAGACTAGAGTTCAAACGTACGAACGCGAGTAGCTATATTATAGATATCGGTTAATTACTATAGAGTTACCTTCGTTATATCCGCTATACTATAGAACTTTATCTTAGCCTAATACATTAATCGTTTAGGAGTAATACTAGCCGCGGTACTATCTATAAAGAACTACTAGACTTCTATACTAAAGCCGTTATAGCGATATTAAGGAAGTCTAATAGCGTTAACTCTAGGGTAGTTATAGTAATAGTCCGGTAAGTTCTAGAGCCTCTATTCGCTACTCGGATTATCCTTATCTATAGTATATATAATAACCTTTATCTTATAGTCTATCTTCTTCGCGTTACGAAAATCCAAAACGTAAGGCTAGCGAGCACCTCGCTCGCCTCGCCTACCTTACGCGCCTCGTATAAAACATATATCCCCGAGTACCTCGCTCGCGCCTTACTCGCGCCTTGTAAAATCTAGGAAAACTACTCCTTCTCTACTTATAATATTTACAAAATGCTATCGTAAAGCCCTTATTATACGAGTTTGTTTCCTATAAGTTCGTCGCTCTTTTCTTCTTATTTTATAGCTATAGCTATACGTTAGTTTAGCGTTAAGTTACCGCCGACTTAATATATAGACGTTTTGCTAGCGACTAATCTTTAGTAATTCGGCGTTAAGTTACTATCGACTTACTATATAGATATTTTACTAGCGACTACTCTTTAGTAATTCGGCGTTAAGTTACTATCGACTTACTATATAGACGTTTTACTAGCGACTACTATAATTCGAGTTTACTAGTAGTTACCTACGGCTTAACTATAACCGAGCGCTATAAGCGTTTACTCCGCGGTAGGTAATATAACGTCTATATTAGCTACCTTAGTCGTAGTATCTAGCTAGTTTTACGTTAACTAGTATCTATAGGTATAGTCGAATTTATATACTCGTATTAGTACTATATAGTATCTACTACTTATCGTTAAACCCGGATAGCTCGATATAAAGCCTTCTTATCCTCCTTTAGCTTAATATCCTAAACTCGTCCTAATACGTCCTTCTCTATAGTCCTTTACTAAACGCCTTATCTCGCTATAGAACGTTCTACTCTTTATTCCCCCTTTACTTCGACTTCTCCTATAAAGTGTACTACTATATAAGCTCTTCTATTAGCCCTCTAATCGCTCGTCGGACTATCCGCTCTAGAACTACCTACTCGGTAGTATTAGGGTCTATTTAGTCGCCCTATAGGTAGATATAGTCGTCGTAGCTATAAGAGTATTAGATAAAGTTAATATTAGTAGGGCTAATAGTTTACCGTACCTTCTATCCTTACTACTCGATTAAGAAGCGGAATAGTCCTCGCCGCGCTAGCTATTATATCTACTATTACATCCTAGTTAGTACGTAGTTATATCGTCTTACTATAACTTACTCTTCGTCCTCCTCTAGTTTCTAAACTTCGTTCTCGTCGTCCTCTATACTGCCTTACTCGTTATACTCTTAAGTTTCTCTACGCTTATTTAGAGTCTATAGTTTATTACCGCTTAGACTAGCGCGACTATCGAGAGTATTAGCTCTAGCGCGATTTAGCGCTAGTATACTTACGTAAACGATATATCTACTCCTCTAGTATCCTTCTCTCGTTACTCTTTATCCGCTATCGGACTACTAGTACTAGTACCGCTTAGTACTATATAACTATTAAGGACGTTAGCTCTATTACGACTTAGCGCTAGTATACTTACGTAAATAATAAGTCCGCCTCTCTAGTATCTTCCCCTCCTCGCTTCTTATCCGCTATCGGACTACTAGACGTATTCGCTAGGCCTTCGTTACTATCGTCGCTAACCTCGCTCGTACTATACTTACTATCTCTAATTAGCGTTATATCCTTCGCGGTTATAGGCCTAGTTACGAGCCTACCTAGGTAGGCGGGCGGGCTACTTTATATACCTCTAGTATTATCTATAGTATTACTCTTATCGTTACTATTATCGTCCGCGTTAGAGTCTATATCCTCTATAGTCGGTACGCCGTCTATAGTATAGGCGAACTAGCTAATATTACTAGAAAGGCTATCTTCGTAGGGTCGAGGAAGCTCCTTACGTACTTTTAATATAACGTACTCTAGAACGGTATCCTATCGCTTCTATATCTAAGAGTCCTATTTACGTAGCTTCAACTTAAAAATTCCATAGAGATATACTAGTTTAATAGTAGGGTACTAAACGGTACTATCTAAATTATAAGCTATCGTCGGAGTCGACTAGATCGAGTAGAATACGTATATATAGGTATATACGCTAATTAGTATAAACGGTATAACTTTCTTAAAAAGGCCGGCTATATCCGATCGAACGCCGAGACCTTTATCCTAGAAGAACGTATACCTTACTATACTAACAACGCCGTCCGACTAGTATTATTTAGACTTTCTAGTTAGTCGAGTCGGATTAGACAATAGTAGCGACTTACTAGTTCTCCGTTCTTATATTTAAATATTAGCTCTTCTAGCTTTATTTACGTAGCCGCCTACTCGCGTATATACTCTCTACTACTAGCTTTAACTAGCGTACCGGGAATTAAGAGTATATAGGCACGGACCTATTTCGTAACCTTACCGTAGAACTAGTAGAGTAATTCTCGTATCTACCTAGTTAGCGTAGTTAGGGTAGGTAGCTATATAGACTTACCGTCTAGATAGCCTCTTTAGATAGTCGCCTCGGAAGCTCGACTTCCTTATCCCGTTTATAGTATTATTCTTATACTTCCTTCTAGTACCGCCTAGCGGAGGCATTAACCTAATCTTTTATATATATATAGGACTTATACTTGGACATCCTTTTATACTAGTAGCGTACATTACCTATAGCTAAATATACGTATTATAGAAAGCGTTATAAAAAGGTATACTAGGTAGAGGTACCTAGTTCTTCTCCCCCTTAGTAGTCTTAGTAAAC
>JALRMM010000482.1:0-24852 GCA_026122155.1 Zymoseptoria crescenta
ATATAGTAGAGTACTAGGCTAGAATACTAGCTACCGACCGACTAACGGTTAATATACGTATTTACTAGACGGTCTAACGAGAACATATAATAACTAATACGGACGAAGGAAGTAATTAGATATTACGTACCCCGAATACCGGCGTAGACTATTATATTAATCAGATAAACAACACGATAACGCGGAGTTAAAATAAGTGTAACGGCGCGAACGAACTATCTCTCGGATACTATTATCCCTTAGATATTATCTATCGACTCGATAATAAGTACCTTCTCCAACTATCTATATTAGTTGCCCTTTACCTATCCTACTAACCTATTACTACCTGTTTAGGTACGTATCGAGCCTAAGTAGTTATACGTAGCTACTAATATCTAAAGATTACTATATACTAGTAATATAAAGACACTATCGAACGTAACCCGCGTAAAGGAACTCTCTAGAGGGTACGCTAACGCGTCCGACATAAGGTCCTATAGCCGAATGCCTTTCTAGATTATAACTACGATAACATATACGAGCTAGTAGTACGTTACCCTAAGGAATTAGGCGGTATACGTATAGGAAGTGGACATTAGCGTAGCGCTATACCTAATTCGGTGCGTAATAAAAATCCACTACTATACCGCGAGGCTACTTAGTAGCTAGTACGCGAGACTATAAGTAGATACCTAGTACCTAGGATTCCGTATTACGAGCCGAAGCCGACGTATACTAGAAATAGGTAGAAGAAGGCGGAGACAATTTAGCTAAGAGATTTAGTCTCCTAGAGGCCCGAGTATAACGGAACACTACTAGCGTCTACTAGACGTTAGGTCTTAGGCTAGGGTTCCTATTCGGCCTCGTTAGGACTCGGTAGCGGTATATAGGCTACCGAGTAGAGAAGTATAGACGTAGCGAGATAGCGGATAGAAAAGACGTAAGTATAGGTAGAACGGATAGCTCGAATAAGGTTATAGAAGGAATAAGGTTCGCTATCTAAGTGCTAGAAATAAGCGCTAGATACGTATTAGATATAGTAAGCATAGATAGAGAGCGATCTAGCGAGTATTAGGTTAGATAGTAGTAGTAAGGTAGGTAGAGTATAAGGGCTAGCGGGAGGTATAGGAGCGACTAGGTATTTACTTATAGGCGAGTAAGGGTACGACTATTACGATTAGGCGTAAACAAATTATATTAGAATAATACTATAACCTATACGAATCGTTTCTAGATATTAGATAGACGTTCAGACTAATATTTAGATTTTCGGATTTTAGCTAACCCTCTATTACCTAGTTTAGCTATTACGCTCTTAGACTATATAGGAAGGTGCCCCCGAAGGGGATTAGCGCCGCTAAGTATAGTCTATGCGGCTGAGACTAGTAAGCCCGAGTGGAGAGCGCTAGTTCTAGCTCTATCTTGGCAACGGAAGCAGTAGTTCTACTTCTCGCCAGATCTTGATTAATATAGCATTTCGCTAGAAGGACGATTGCATTCTTTAATTTGGCGCGCGAAGCAAACAATCGGAGCTGTTATTCATAGCCTGGCTTTTTCTTATTTATAGCCTCGCCCACTAAATTACTGCGCAGCCTTGCTCCCCTCGTCCCTCGGGTCACGGCTTTGCTAACGACAACAACATAGTTATCCTAACTGGCCAAACGACGAGGTGTCCGCGACCGAAACCCCTCCGCTGTTAGGGGATGGTTGTAAGCTCCCAAACCACCTACTCTAGGCCGCGAGGGGGGCCCCTCGGATCGCTCCCCACGTGATTTCAGTTGGTATTCACACTATATGAGTGAGGCTATGAATAAGAAAAGGCTAGGCTATGAATAACAGTTGGGCAAACAATGGCCATTCCTCGTATTCCGATATACCTCAGCATTTACAACCGATGCATGCCCATCTCACGTGAGCAGGAATACGAAGAATCCCGGCTCTCTGCATGATGCCTGACAGCCTTTCCGTGTGCTCCGGCAATTGGATGGGCTTCTCGTTCATCATCAAACATTCGGTCTGCATATGCGGCCACAACAACAAGGAACATAAAAGTCTGGACTGTTTGGGCGCCGCAGAAGGTCGTTTAATTAGCTCGTGCACTTCCCCTCACCCTCGGCCTCGACCATGGTGGCGCTGACGAACTCTCGCGGCACCCATACCATGGTGGTCCTTGGAGCTACCTTTACCTTTTTGGGCGTGGCAGCGATACTTTATGGTAAGACGACATCTTGACTTGTCCAGCTTCGAGACTTCGAGACTTCCTAGACTGACACAACTTCACGAACAGCCATGCGTGTGCCTTCGGTGAGCGTTGGTCTTTCCGATCCTCTGTTATACAAGCGCGTGCTAACAGTCTCCAGGTAATATCGTGGGTCGCTGCAGGTAGGCCATGATCAATTTGCGCACGAAAACGAGCTGGAGCTGATTTCATTGTCAAGGCGGCTTGCTCCAGAAGACCTTGGCGCATGTGTCCGACTGCGATGAAGGACTGCGACTGAACCACATACAAGTGGTCGGCACGCACAACTCATACCACCGCGAGATCAGCCGTTCCGAGCGAGACATCTTCGAGAAATACATCCCAGACCCCGAGAACGTGTACTATTCGCACTCCAAATGGACGGACCAACTCGATCGTCAGTCCGTCCGCTCATTCGAGATCGACTTGCACTCCGACACCGAAGGAGGACTCTACAGCTTTCCACTGATCTGGAAATTGAGCAATCTCACCGAGAAGACTGCGCCATTCAACAACTCGATCATGAAGAAACCTGGCTTGAAGGTCTTCCACATCACAGACGTCGATACAAACGCCATCTGCCATACTTTTGTGCAATGCCTCGAGCAGCTCAAGGCTTGGTCCGACTTGAATCCAGGACATCTACCACTGACATTCGACATCGAATTGAAGTCTGATGCGCTGGCATGTGCATTGGGAGGCGTGTGTGCACAGGAAGCCAAGCAATGGACACTAGACAGAATCCTCAATGTTGACCGCGAGATCCGGTCTGTGCTATCGTCCGACAAGCTCATCGTACCGGACGACATCCGCCGACCAGGCCTCACCCTCGAGCAATCCGTTCTTCAGCACGGTTGGCCGACATTGGAGGATAGCCGCAACAAGTTTATGTTCTACTTCGACAACGATCCAGACTCGCCAGACAAGATCAGAGAAATCTATCGATCCGACGGCTCCGAGTCTCTCCAGAACCGCACACTCTTCACGAACAGTGTGGAAGGCGAGGCAGATGCGGCATTCATCAAGTTCAACCATCCGAATGTCACCGAAATTCAGCGACTCGTCAAGAAAGGCTATTTCATCCGCACGAGAGCCGACGAGCCGATCACCACTCTCTTGACCAAAGACACGACGATGCGGGACAATGCGTTCAAGAGTGCAGCGCATGTGGTTAGTACGGATTTCCCTGCGTACGGTATGAGTGCGAGGTACGACTCGGACTATGCTGTACAGCTGAAAGATGGGCTTGTTGGAAGGTGCAATCCTGTCGCGGCGCCGAAGTGGTGTGAAGATCGGATGGTGCAATAAGTACATGTGACTTGTACAGATGAGTAGCGTCGATACGCCCACCAACATGTGCACCGGAAACCACGGCAATTGTATCCTTGTGATTCGGGAATGGACAATTTGTAGTGAAGAGATCGGAGTGAGATTATCGTCAATGTAACAATGAGAATTCGCTGGCCTTGATATTGTTTCCTGGACCAAAGCGCCGGCGTGAGGTGGCTTGACAATCCCGGCTTGTGAATAGAACTGTAGTTCTAGCAAACCCCCACCAAAATATTCCTAGCCCTCTCCGACTCATCCTCCATAACTACCTCATTCGTTCACAGCATTGTCGCATGCGTTCCTGCTTTGCACTGCTCATACTGATACCCTGAACATAACTCAACAGCTCGGTCCTCTTCACAATCCCTCCCAATGGACTTCCCTCTAATAAGAAGTAATCGCGGCACCATCGACGCCTCAAATTTCGTCGCCGGCATCCTGGGGAACCAAAGACCACACACGACCGAGAAGAGCATACCAGGAGGAGGAAATTGGGTGGTGCAAAAGTTCGGCGGCACGAGCGTGGGCAAATTCCCGGTCAAGATCGCAGAGGATATCATCCAGTAAGTCGGGAACATCTCTGGCTATGAGTCAGATTGGTGCGAAGAGGAGTATACAGGATGCTGAATACAACAGGGCAGGCCTTGAGCCGGGCAAGCGCATAGCAGTCGTATGCTCTGCTCGCACCTCCACCTCAAAGAACGAAGGAACCACATCCCGCCTCGTCCGCGCCAGCCTCGATGTCCTTGACCCGGAGTCTGGCAAATTCTGGGAGATCGTGGAGACGATTCGCCAGGATCATGTAAAAGCTGGACAGGATGCCTGCGGTGTGTGGGGCGGAGCGACGACCAAGGTGCTGGAGCAATACACACTAGCGGTCAATGCGGAGTGCAAGAAGCTCACGAAGATCTTGGAGGCTGCCGGGTATTTGCGGGCGGTGACACGCCAGACGGAGGACATGGTCATTTCTGTTGGAGAGAAGCTGAGTTGCTTATACATGACCGCACTGCTGCAGAGCCGCAATGTGCAGGCCGCATACGTGGATCTGAGCGACATCATCCAGTTCGACGTCGGCAAGTCGCTGGACGAGGCGTTCTACCTCAAAATCGGAGTCGCTATTGCAGAACGAATCCACACATTGGGCCCAGAAGTAGTCCCCGTAATCACCGGCTACTTCGGCGCCGTCCCAGGCGGCCTCCTTAAAGAGATCGGACGCGGCTACACCGACCTCTGCGCAGCCCTTACAGCCGTCGGGCTCGGCGCGCAAGAACTCCAAATCTGGAAAGAAGTCGACGGCATCTTCACCGCCGACCCACGCAAATGTCCAACCGCCCGCCTCCTCGACTCCGTCACCCCCAGCGAAGCCGCCGAACTAACATTCTACGGCTCCGAAGTCATCCACCCCTTCACCATGGACCAAGTGATCAAAGCCCACATCCCCATCCGCATCAAAAACGTCATGAACCCCCGCAACAAAGGCACAGTCGTCTTCCCGGACCCGGACGACGAACTCTCCATCCGTCGCCCAGGTCTCTTCCGCGGCCGCTCATCCCTCAACCTCAACGGCATGGACAACAAACCCAAACGTCCCACGGCTGTAACCACGAAACGCGGCATCACCGTGCTGAACGTGCACTCCAAGAAACGCACCCGTTCCCACGGCTTCCTGATGTCCATTTTCCAGATCCTCGACCGCCACCACCTCTCCGTCGACCTCATCTCCTCCTCCGAAGTCCACGTTTCCATGGCCCTGCACTCGGAAATCAGCATGCTGTCCGGCAACGGCGAGGAAGAACTCAAAATCGAGTCGGCGGCACTACGCGGCGCCGTGGACGACTTGAGCGTGTGGGGTGACGTGGATCTCGTACCCGGGATGGCGATCATTAGTCTCGTGGGACGACAATTGAGGACCATGGTGGGTGTGAGCGGGAGATTCTTCAGCACGCTGGGAGAACACGGGATCAATATCGAGATGATCTCGCAGGGAGCGAGTGAGATTAATATCAGCTGTGTGATTGAGGAGGCGAATGCGGATCGAGCGTTGAATGTGGTGCATACGAATTTGTTCACATTTTTGGATTGAGAGGGGCCAAGGCATGAAGGCGTTTTTGGGATGCAATGGGAAGGGTGCACATGTCTGATTTTGGCGGAGTTGCAGGGCGACTGCGAATATCAGGACCGGCTAAAAGGGATTTCGGGGACATAAGAGGATGATAGTGGAATAAAGTAGATGGTAGATGAATGCATGATTTGAAAATCTGCTGTGTGTCAATGCGAGCTAAGATGTGGCAGAAATGAATGCGCTGTTAGCATTTGATTAAAACAGCCGTTCGATAGGCCGAGCAAAGATTCATGGGCAACATTCTTTCGGTCTTTCGAACAGTGATCATGTTCATGACCATTAAGGCCGTGCAGCGAGCAGGGTCAGTGAACCTCGCGGAAAACATCTATCGCAAATTATTGCTACCCGTAAGTGGTGACTGCGCGGCGATTGATCGCTTCATTCTGCGAAGCCTGATAGAGCTGTACATTGAGATGGTAGTCCTCGGCGTCGTCGATGTATGCGTCTTCGAACTCGTCTTGTGAGTCTCCGATCTCTAGCTCCGCAGCTGATCCTGGGAGCGTCGTGGTTGATGGCTGAAGCGAGAGGTCATGCAGGTTAAGGCTCTCTTCGTCGAACTGCGACGCAGTATCTTGGGCGGAGGCTGCGCTTGCGTTGAGCTCGTTGGGTCTCCAGCGAGCGATCATGGCGGCTTGGTCGGATGAGCGCGATGCGGAAGCAGGGCGAGGGAGAGGTGCTTCGAAATGGTGTGAGCGGGTCTCTTCGACTGAAATATAGCTTGTGTCGATGGTCTCGATGATGTCTGGTTCTTGTGGCCGGGGCTGCCAGTCTTGAATGGCTCGCTCGTAAGCGGCATCAAATTCGTCGCGGTACTTTGCGTATGTGAACCACTGGTGAGCCAGGCCGTCTCTCGCCGTAAGACGAGCGGCTTCTTGCGCCGCCAGGCATCCCTTGAGGAAGTCCCTGGCTCGCGAACTGATATGGCCCCAAGTTTCCTGGTCATCAAGGACATCGAGTCGGGCGTCGAGTTGCGACATTTCGTATTCGCTCAAATCGTGCTCGGGAAATATCGAAGCTTGATTGATCATCGTTGCGGTTACGCAGCCGATGGACCACATGTCAATGGCTTTGCTGTACCCACATTTGTCTTGAATGTGCTTTTGCATTCGTCTGCACACCTCACTGCAAACTATTAGATCTGGTGCAGACACGACACATGAGGGAGGTCAACGCACGGTGCGGTGTACCCATGTGTCCCAACCGTTGACATCATGCGAACAGCTCCAGCATTTCTTGCCGCCGTCTCCACGTCAGCAAGACTTCTTGACTGGCCAAAATCTGTCAACACAACTCTTGCGCCCTTGCGCCAAGAAGTCATGAGTATGTTTTCGGGTTTGATGTCTCGATGCACAACGTTGTGCCGATGAAGGTAGTCAACAGCTTCGAGCAGTTGCTTCGAGATCATGGCGGCTTCGGCTTCTTCAATGGCAAACCGCTTCATGATGGTGTACGAAAGAAGATCGCCGCCGGTGATGAGTTCTTGGAAGATGTAGATGGAGTGTGACATGCGGAAGACCTTTTCGAGCGACACAATGTTGGGATGCGAGAGGTCTTTGAGGACGTTGTATTCCCTCGCATGCTTGTCGTGTATTGGTGAACGATTGCCGATGTTGTCTGGCAGAGAGACAACCTTGCACGCCAATTGACGACCAGTGCCTGATCTCAGTGCGACGTACACAGACGCATATGCACCCCAGCCGAGAACGCGAGTGCTGAGCTTGTAATGGCTGGCGAAAAGTTTGGTCTCCGCCTTACGGATGCGATCAAAAGATTCTAATCTCGTTTCCTCTTCGTGTGATTCCAAAGTGATGAAAATGGATTGGGTGAGTTGGATCTGATCTTCACTGTTGAGAAGAACGTCGCCCTGTCCTTTGCAGACGGAGACACCTTCTGAAGGATCATCCAGGCCGGCGCGTCTGTGGATTATCGCATTACTTGATAGGACCGTGAAGTAGATCATGGGCGGCACGTAGCTTTCGTCATCAGCATCGCCGTACATGATACAGCGGAAGCGAAGATGGTGCTTGGACACGCTTCGATCATTGATGTTCAGAGCTTGTTCGACTTCTTGCCGGCCAACATCGACTTCGTCGTTGCCATACAACATGAATGGTGCTGTGTTCACATGAGTCGATGTTCATTGAGGGAGACTTACCGATATTGTACCTCCAACGCCAGGTTGAGCTGAGCTTTCGAAGATGAGTGAGGCAACATGTTGGTGATGAGGCGAGTACGAGGTTGCCATGTTGGATGGCGTATCGTCTTGCATCATTGCCATTGCTGCTCATTGATGTGCGAAGTGGAATGCGGTCCGTCTGGAGTATCCCACGGGCGTGGACTGGCGACGTAGCAAGGTGAGGGGCAGCTCATTAGGTAAGCACTTGGCACGCTAAGGTCGCACCTGCTGATTTCGTGGCCAGCTCGCAACTCAAGCTTGCTTCTTCACGCACACATCAACTCATCAAGGCAAACCAAAGGTCAGTCACCACCGCCGCATCACATCACCTTGGACGGCATACTAACAACCATCACAGTCAAGATGAGAGCGAAGTGGAGAAAGAAGCGTGTTCGACGCCTGAAGCGCAAGAGAAGAAAGACCCGTGCTCGATCGTGAGTTTCCTCCTCCAATGCCATCCACACATTGCTTCCACAGCACTGACACCCTCACCAGCAAATAAACGACTCGCCTCCAACATCATGGAAGCCCAACATCCACCGCAATGAACACCACAAACACACCAGTCACGCGACCACAACACCAGCTCAGCGCTGAAGGAAGGATCGAGACCTGACAGCGCTCTGGAATGGCGTACAAGCACACACACACTGAGTGCGGAGGACTATGGGAAGGATGGCATCGGCATTCTGGCAGGTGTCACCCGGGCAGCGTTTTATCAAATGAGTCCCGAGAGCTCTAAAACCGGCAGTGCTTCCGATCACCGGCGTGCCTTTGAGACTTTTGGATTGGCTCCGGCAGTTAGCTATCATCGTCAATAATGAAGCTTGCATCTGCTACATTTTTGCGCCTTTTCGTCTATGTGTTCGCTTGTGATGGTTCAGACCGCTGCCGGTGGTGTGGTCGTTGTGCTCTAGAAGCTTCGTCTGACGGCAATGCCCACTGCTTGCAATGACGCAGGAACCCGAGCTTTGCCCGCATTGGGTTGATGCTCTCGCATACATACGGCAGGCATATCTTGTGCCTTGTTATGCATCTTCTATCTTCAGCCAGCTACTAGACTGACACGATGTTCATGAACTCGGCCCTCTATTCATGCCTCATTGCAGAGACAAACCTCACCGCCGGCCCCGCGAACCTCCGCTCAAACCACCCACCACTCAGGCCCCCAAATCATAAAATATCCCCCTCTGACTCCGGAAGTTGTAAACACACGCCTCCCTCACCCCGTCTCCACTCACCCACATCTTCCTCCAACCCTCCAACACATCCCTCACCTGCCCCAAATACGGCCCTTCGCTCAACTGCACGCTCTGTCCCGCCTTCTTCCAGCTCTCCGCATCGCCCAATCTCGTCGCCTGAATCACGTCCAACACATCGTCCCTCGTCTCGATCGCGAGGATTGGAGCATCTTTGATACCATCCAACTTCTCCGACCACACCCGCGTGGCGTCCGCGACGATACTGTATTTGTTCGACTTCTTGCTGCCGTGCCGGGCCCAAAGGACTTGCACGTTGGTGCTGCGGGTGTCGCTGTGTTGGCCGGACTGGGTGCGAGGGAGCGGTTGGCGGATCTTAGCGGCGCGGTCACGGAGTTCTTGTTGGAGGTGGGTGACTAAAGATGGGATGGGTATGTCTGTGTCTTCGGCTTCGCTTTCGGTGTGGGTAACGCGGACAGTAGTGGAGGCTTCGTGGCGGAGATGGACGAGGAAAGTATAGTTCTGATCCGGAGAGGAGCTCGTCTCGCGGGCGAGTTCGGCGCTGATGTTGCTGTCCCAGAGCGAGCTTACGATTCGGATGCCTGCGTCGCGGAGCTTTTCGGTGCCGCCGTTTGCGATGACGAGAACATCGCAACGTTTTGGGAGGTGTTTGGGCTGCGCTGAGTCCTTCAAAAAGCCGGTTGCCTTGCCGCTTGTCGGAGTGCATCCTTTCATCCATTGTGAGACGATCGTATCGAGGGTGATGCATACGCCGACGGCACCCTGCTTGGTTCCATCGCCTGTGCCGCCAATGCGATGGGCTTCTATCACACTGTCATAACGTCCACCAGCAGCCAGCGGGATTCGACTCTTCTTTTTCTCCAGGACGACTTTGAACATCATGGCCGCGTAGAGTCTGGCTTTGTAGCAGCTCAGTGGCACGACGTAGACTTTGCGAGATATCCCAAAAACACCGATGGCGCTCAAGGTCTGCCGAAGCTCGCGCAGCGCAGTTTCGCACTTGGTTTTCACGGCAGGGTTCGCGCGTTCCAGAAGCCCGTTCAATCGCTTGAACGCTTTGCCAGGAGTGTCTTGCCAGTCGAAAGCCTGCAGATCATCGAGTGTTGTATCTGGAATGCCCATGCCTCGTAGCTCAGATCTGCTCTTCGCCCATGTGATGCCATGGTAGCCAAGCTTGCTCAGAACGTCTTTCACGGCATGCTGAAGGGTGAGTGGTACTCGGCAGTGATCCAAGATTGCATCGACCAACGCACCGTTAGTGATGTGGAAGGCAAAGCTGTTGGCGGAGTCGAGCGGAGGGAGCTCAGCGAGCACTTCGTCCATTGTCTTCACGACTTCGGCATCGTTCAGTGAAGTATCTTCATCGCGGACGTCGTCAACAATGTCAAAGGCAGCCTCTTCTCCTTCCTTGGGCGGTCCGCCTGACAGAGCAGCCCGGTATACCGTTCCGAATGAGAAATTGCAGCGTACGACAGAGGACTGCGTCGCCAGCCGCCTCGCGAATGGCAGCATCATATCATATGGCAGCTGTACGATGCTTCCGGAGGGGTCCAGCGCAGTAAATGCATTTCCTGCGGCGGCATAAAGGTCTGACCGGGGGAAAACGCCCTCCCGATGGACCTCCTCCGCACCATGTCGTCGGAACACGGTCGCCAGCGAGCTGCGCACAGTGCCTCGCATCCGAACCCGAGCTGGGTCTTCCGGTATGGTGCTCGCCTTTGAATCCCACGCCAGTGCCTTGACACGCTGAGAATTTGCTGATGTTTGTGAGAACAACGCAGACATCAGCTGTTGGTGGTAGGGCGAGCCTGCGTCTGTCAGGCCGCTCATCATCTTGCGCAGAGTTTCATCCTCGATCTTCATGGGCAGCAAATCGGAACGGAGTAGCTCAGCACTGCTCGGTCGTCCGCTGGGCTTGTGAGCGACCAAGGAGGTGATCAATCTGCCTTGAGCGGCCTTGTCACCATCGGCCTGGAATGCTGGGCCTAGCTTGTAACCTGGCTCACGAATCTTCTGCAGCTCCGTGATTCTCTCCATTGCAGTGCCGAAACGCTGATTCATCTCGTAGAACATGATGCCGAGTGAATACATGTCGACTTTGTTGGTGTACGATGATCCAGAAGATGATGCAAGCTCAGGCGCAGCATAGAGAGCGGTGCCAATCGATCGGGTGAGGTCCCCCCCACTTGTCCGCGTCTTCGAACCACTGGGTTTGTCGAAGGATAGTTGCTGTCCGATCGTTGCGAGACCAAAGTCGCCAATCTTGGGGTTGCCGAAAGCATCAATGAATACGTTTTCGGGTTTCAGATCTCGGTGTATGATCTGCGCTGCGTGGATATGAGCCAGTCCTTCAGTGATCTGTCGGACGAATCTCCAGGAGTCATCCTCGCTCAGCCCTTTGTAGATCAGATCTCGCAAAGAGCGAAGATCGCAGAGCTCCATCTGAATGTAAAGCGTCGATGGCAAGCGTCGAGTATCTGAGCGATGTCTTTGAAGCTGGGCGTGGCCTGGGCGAGGTTTCTCCGCTGTGTCGCTTGCCGTCGAGGGATCGTCCTGAGCTTCGCTGTCGCTGCTGCGTTCGAATGGATCGTAATCATCGTCAACGTCTTGCTTGTTGCGAAAGTCGTCGGTATCATCGTCGTCATCATCGTCGTCGTTCTCGTCGTCATCCTCATTATCCTCACTGTCGTCTTCGACGTCTTCGTCGAAGCCACCGTAGCCACTGGAGCTTACGAAGTCGAGACCGCCAGCACTTGGATGTCCGAAATCGATGCGCCGACTATCGGACATACTCTCCTCCGTATCCGACACCGCATCTTCCTGAATAGTTGTGGCTGTGTTATTCTCCAGCCATGTCGAGTAGTAGCGCACTACATATGGATGGTTGAGCCGATTGAGTAGCATGACCTCCGAAAGCACTTGGTCAAGCAGTTGCGGTGCTTGCTTGACCTTTTTCACTGCATAGACTGCACCGTCAATTTTGTTCCTGGCCTTGACAACTTCTCCAAACCCGCCTCTTCCCAAGCGACCGACCTCATCGAAGTCTGATAGATATCGCGACATGGGTTCGATGACATTGGAAGAGTTGTGTCTCAACCGACGTGTCATCGTGCTGTCCAACCCTGCACTTTGCTTCCTTGCTCGGGTCGGTGATGCGGACATCTCAGAGGCTTCGCCAAGCACAGTGCATTCAGTCCGGAAGAACTCCGATGCCTGTATATCGAACGGTGATAACAGTTTCGTCGTATTCGAAGCGAAGAACTTGTTGAGTAGGTCTTCGAAAGGCTCAGACAGAGCCAACGAGTGCATCATCGCGGAAGGTGACTGATGCTCGTCAAGTGTGGAGAGGCCAAGAAACATCTGTACAACCACGATACCGAGATCCCAGACATCACACCTCTTCTGAGGAGCAAGCGCTGTCGATTGAACTTCCGGTGATTTCCATTTCGGCGGGAGGTCGCGTTTGTGCTCGTTCAACATCTTAGCGTATCCAAACGCGGCAAGCTTCACAGATAGAGTGGGATGGCTGGTCAGGTAGACAGTACTGGTTCTGATTTTCCCATGCGCCATGCCACTTGTGTGGAGGAATTGCGTTGCTTCTAGAAGCTCGATGGTGAATTGCCGAGCTTTGCTGGGATGTAATGTACTCATTTCAAGCAGGTCATGCAGGCTTCCTCTGTCTGAATACTGACGACACAGGATCAGTTCGGACTTGAGATCGTCCTTCTTAGCTATGAGATACGTCAGTACATTCAACAAATTCTGATGCGAGATCGACTGTGTTCTATTGAGAACATCTTCAAGCGCGATGATATCAGCGCGACTCTTTTGCACAATCTTGCGCTTGATAGTGACGAGTGGCAGGGCGGCATATGGCAGATTGGAACGGCTCGACACCTTGGGCGTTCCTAGGTAGGTCCGGTGTCGCGAGAGAAGTCCGGTGATTGTCACCTTGGTGAAAGACTGAGTATCGTTGCCGACCGAGATCCTACCAGGCTGGTCGAAGGTGATGATCTCTGAGGCGGACTCGTTCTCGCCTGGGTCCTTGAATTCAGATGCTGGCCTCGATCTTCGCTTGTCCATTTTCTTGAGCTCCTGCTCAAGTTGAAGCTTCATCTTCCGTTCCTTTTCCTTTTCTTCCTCCACTTGACGGCGAGCTTCGGCCTCTCTGACATCCTCTGCCTGAGCGTGGGCGTCTTCCACGGCACTAGCGCGTTCAGCATCCAGACTCTGCAACGTACCCTCCATCCTGGCAGTAAAGGCCTCTTCAAGAGCATCTTGAATCTCGGTTGTGATGACATCGATGAAGACGTCTCCTCCGACGAGCTTCTTTGGCATAGTTGCAACAAGGTCGCGAATCCTCTCCTGAGTCCGGTCGTGGAATTTCTCAAGACCTTGGATTGATAAGATCGGCTCCGTTTTGGGATATGTCGCCGTGTACTTGACCGACAGAGTGACAGTCTCGTCCGGGGCGGAAGGACAGCGAACGATGAGCTTGAAAGCGTGTTCTTTCATCTTGTTCCACGCATTGGTTGTAACATGATCTTGGAAATCCTCCGCGAATATTGCGGACAGGACTTCAATTTCGTTCTGCTGGGCCTCGGAGTTGCTGATTTGAGCATTAACTTGCGCAGAGATATCTGCAGTATTCTGCACATTGGGTTTGGCTGCTGGCTTCTTAGGTTTTGGTGCCATTGTCAAGGTGGTTGTCTGCGTGGTCTCAAGTGGAGAAACGTCGTTGAATACAGCCGAAGCTGTATGCTACGCAGTGGATGGCATATTCGTTCGAGTGAATGTGAATCGTTTGTTGGTTGTTTTGATTGTTCACGGGGTTGATACGTGAAGTTCGTGGAAAGTAGAGATTCACTCACCTCCCAGTCATAAGGATACCGGGGCGTCCAAAGTAAAGGCGTTAGTGTATGAATAGAGTTTCGCTTATCTTATCGCACTGTTTACTTCGCGTTCATGGTTCAAAGTACATGCATACAACACAACAACGTTTAACGTCTTTTTCGTGGTTCCTCCCGCAGCCGCTCACTACAAAGATGAATCTGCTGCATGTACAGTGATCATCCAACAATGCTTCATTGGCTTGCAGGAGCAAAAGTGCAGGAGGCTGCAGGTCAGATACCCCAGTGAAAGGTCAGCATTGACGCGGCTAACATTGCGCAGATCAAGACAGTACGACTGGCAATGCAGAACCACCAGAGACGCCCGCACCAGTGTTCGCAGTACGCGCGTTCAAGCATGCCATATTCGGCACCCCGGGAACAGTCCAAGCAAAAGCACCACGTCGACACTCGAATACCGAAAATGGGAGACCTCGACCCAACGCGAGACCGTCAATGGTCCGACCTAAGAGCACCAACGACGCGCAAACGATAGGTCGAGTGGAGGCGGCGATAGAACCCGAGCCATTGGCCTCTCCGACCAAAGGCATATTGATGACGCCGGGCACTGCTGCCGCGCGACGCAAGAATGTGTCTTTCGGAGATGGGGTGGTGGATAATGAAGGGAGAAGAGCTGGCAAAAGCAAGAGCGGCATACCGGATGACTGCCCTGGCAAGTTTCCGAGCCCGTTCGTGAAGTCTACTGCAGACGAGCCGAAGTCGTCCGAGAAGCCAAGGGGGAGAAGCAAGCTCACGGAAGCATTGGAGCAAGCGCGCGATGAATCCGGGAAGCGGAAGCCAGCCACAGATATCAGGACGGACATAGCGACGGAAGAGACTTGTATCATGCAGGAATTGTCAGATTCGCCCTCCGATCCAGAGCGGAACATCAAGCTCGAATACGAACAGTATAGGGAAAGATCAGAGCGCGAGCTCCGAAAAGTTATGAAGAAGCAACAGATGGCAAAGAGCTTTGCTCGGGAGAAGGATATGAAATGCACAGAGATGGAAGATGAGCTTCGGCAGGAACAGGAGAAGACGAAGCGGTTGGAGAAGTTGAACGTCGAGCTCCAGGACCAGCTCAAACAGCTGAAGGAACAACTGCGAACAGCAAGTGCAGAGAAGGAGGCCGCAGTCGAGGAGCTTGCACGAAGTAAGAGGGCGTTTGGCACATCAGGCTATCGTCGGGCAGAGAAGCCTGAGCCAGAAATGTCACGACGAGCGAGGGACAAGGTCGAGGAGCCACAGAAGGAACCTCGAGGTGATTACAGTACATCAGTCGCAACAGCACCAATGCCTGCTGTGGCACCAGAACGAAGATCGCGACCACGAGACGTCCAGACACGAACGACAGAAGATGGGAAGGGACCCTCACCACTCACGTTCTCAACCCTTCCCCTGTCAAAACCAAACCCGAGCCCAACATCACCAAAACCCAGCCGCTCAGCACAAACCGCAGCCCAGCCCAACGCCCTGGGAACCCTGAGCATCAACACCCTCCCTCAAGACACCCGCTCCGTCGCCATGTCAATGGGCCTCCAACCTCCCTCACCAGAACGCGTATCACGATCGGACTCCCCCCTACGATCTCCCAAGATCAAAGATCATCCCTTACCGCCGCCGCCGAAAGAAGCAGACGAGTGCATAACCTTCACTCTACCAGACTCCTCGCCCTCAACATGGGAACGACCGAATTTACTAACCGGCTCACCCGTTCCCGTTCGACCTTTGACGACGCGGCCTGCTCGTCCTGCTCCAACGACGACGGCAACGGCAACGATGGCGAAAGAGAACATATCACCCGTGATCGCGATCAAGTTGAGTAAAAGGCGAGAGGTAGTGGAGAAGGACGGAGAAGTGAAACCTAGTGCGGCGTGGGCGAGGATTAGCACTCCTGCTGGCGCGAAGCTGGCCGCGGTGACGGTTGGTCAGAGTGGAGATGATAAGGCGAGGGAGGAACGGCTGGCGGAGGCGAGGGCGAGGATCGCGGCGAAGTATGGCAGGCAGGTGTCTGGCTGAATGGCAGGACTCTGCGGTTTTAGCGATGGAGAATTGGCGTTGCGCTCGTTTTGCTTTGCGTTTTCGTTGTCCATCGGATACCCTCATATGCCTTATCGAAGTAGGTGGAACAGTCGTTAAAGGAAGCAGTTCATGCTTCGATGCAAGAGGACGAAGAAACGAGCAGCAAATCTGTACAGCATTGACCTACTATCACTTTATGCTCGTTCGTGCCATGTTTCTTCCAATCAAAACACGGTACCGAGGGCAACTGAGTTCGTGTGCTTGCATCATGCATGCATGCATTCATTCATGGCATAAATCGTATCGTGTGGGTATCGAAAGCTATCAAACGCTCGCTAATCTTGACGTGAAAGCTGTCTTGAAGAGAACAGCTCATGGTTCTTCCTCCTGAACGCCGGACGTCCCGTACGCCTTAGTCCATCGACTTGCTCGTATTTCATGACCTTCTCCTCTCACTCATCAAAGTCTCCTCTTCCACTTTCCTATTCCTATCCAGCCAACAACTTGACCCCATAAAGCTGCAACCTCGCCACCACCCTCCTCCGACACACCGGACAATTCTCAATCACGCTCGCACACTCCCTGCAAGCAATCACGTGGCCACAATCATAGAACGCCGTCGTGATTTCCCGATCGTAGCAAATCGTGCACTGACTCTTGTCCTCCTCGGTGACCATCCCCTTGAGGACAAACTCCCCAGATTTCCTGCCTTCCACCCAATTTCCCTCGAACACGTTTTTTGTCGCGTCTTCCGTCAATTTGCCTTTGCCGTGATGGCGGCCTTCGGCCCACTCGCCTTCGTAGATGTCGCCTGAGCCGGCGTAGATCATCTTGCCGTAGCCGTGTTGCAGACCGTTGTGGAAGCGGCCGAGGTACTCGTCGCCGTTGGTGGCGATCAGGTGGCCGCCGCCGTGGTACTGTCGATCGCGCCAGTGGCCTTCGTAGTAGGCGCGGCCAAGCCAGGCGACAGTGCCCTTTTCGAGGTCGCTGTCGGGATTCACGGGAGCAGCGTCGAGGGTTTCGACGGAGTAGATGGAGGAGTCGTCGGCATCGCGCATGATGGTGTCTTCGCCGTCCATGAGGTCTGGCTCCGGAGTATCAGCGCCGGCGGCGCGGGAGATGCTGGCGGCGAGGTCCTCAGCTTCGGATTCGGGGTCGGGAGTGGCGACTTCGGTCCGGTCGGACATGGCTTCAGGGAGGTCTGGGAATTCTTCGTGGATAGCTGTTTTTGGCAGCTGGTCGGGCATGAGGGCAAGATTGAGGGTTTCGGGCTTGATGAGGCATGGTGGTACCCACATTTCCACCGAGGGAGCGTCGAAGGTCTCGTCGGCGATTTCATCGCGAACGTACATCACGGCGCAGGTGACTTCGCTGCGTGGCTCGTGGAATTCGCTGAAGGGTGAGTCGTAGCCGATTTCGATCTTCTCGTCGGGCGACTTGGGACGACCATCATCGGCAGGCAGACCTGAGTGTCTATCTCGAGCTTGCTTCTCGGTCAGACGAGTCACAACAGCATCCTGATATCCGTACCAGCCCTTGCCAATACCTCGTGGTCGAACGTAGGTGTTGTAGCGAGATGACGTGAGGTGGCCGCAGTGCGTGATGAATGCGAACAGCGTGTAATCAACACCGTTGACTTGGATATGGTCGTCAACCTGGACCTTGTTGGTCAACTTCTGCCATTTGCGAGCGTTCTTGTCGTGCTCGTGGCGTTGCAACTCCATCGTCAGCAACTGTGGACACTCAATGATCTGCGGATGTGCGTTCACTGCAGCTTGAATTGAAGGGAAGTCTTTGGTGTTCAATCGATTCGTGCCGCACGCAGAACCACCCTCCGCGTGAAACCGACCTACGAGAGAATGCCACATCTCTCGTTTTGCAACGTCGTACGACTCGTGGAAGGACATAGAAACCTTCCAAAGCATTTCCATGACGTCTCCCTCGAAGACTGTGCCAGGCGAGCCGTAGTTGGCGGACCGCTTCCGGGTGTACATCTTCAGTAGAAGGGGTTGTAGCCAATGCGCGACGCGAGTGTGTGGTTCCAGTTCTTGGATGAATTTGCGGAAAGGAGCAAAGTGAAGCAATGGGACCGCGCTGGCAATGTACTGAAGCGACTTGGTGAAAGGTCTGAGCCCCGTGACGGAAGTAATCTGGTCTGGTAGTCGACCACTGTGCTCCCACATGCTGCCGGTGGGGTCTTGGATGACTCGAATGTATGCTTTGAAGGCGAGCTTGTCATCCCGCAAAATGGCCGTTCGCTGAGTGTGCTGTCGGACATGGAAATCGTAACGAGGGTAACGGGTGAAATACAGCCAGCCATAGTCGGCTTGCTTCTTGTGGAACTGATGGGCTTCGGTCTGAACTTCGTACACACGCGGCTCGGCCGGATTGTACATGACAACGGAGATCTGAGCTGCGACAGAACGACGCTTCTTGATCTGCTCGGTGCCTTTCAAAAACGGGAATGGTGGATCGAGGAAATCTTCGGTCTCCGCGTAGTCGGGTGAAAGCATGCTCACACACTCGAGGTAGACGCTGAGGTACTCTGAGTTGTTGCCCTTTGGATAGAACTTGATTTGCCAGTCCTGTCCTGCAATGCGCACGATGGGAGAGCGCATGCAGACTTCATTGTTGGGGTTTTCCTTGGTGCCGTTCACTCCCTCGACTAACCAATCGATCCGACCGCTCTCGAGAGGAACGAGCTCGGGATCGTCAAGCTCGAAGAATGCCTCCTTCTCCCAGTATGTATGATCCAACGCACTGTGCTCTTCCCGGCTTGCGATGTAGGCCAGCTCATCTGCGCATGGCACGGACTTATCTTCCACGATTGGAATCCACCGTGAAGGTCGTGGCTCCTCATCTTCACTGTCATCGTGCTCGCTGTGAGAGTTGTCTTCGGAGTCTGCTTCTGGATCTTGAGAGCTCTCGGTCTGTTGAGAGAATGAGGGTTGTGGGACCGGGGCTAGAACTGCTGAAGGTGTGTTCGGTACGAGGGTCGGAGCGAGAGCAGAGGGCATGGGTCGTGGAACGATTTGGCCGGTGAAGTCGAAGGTAGTGGGAGGAGGAGGTGGAGGGAGCTCATCCGGGGCGTCCATGATGGCTGAAGGTTTGGGTGCGTTTGAAGAACCCGAATCTGAAGCTGAGTCTACGTGGTGAAAATGCTGTGGGGAGAAGTCCTGCAGTGCAAGGGCTGAGTCGTTTGCTGGTACCAGAGGTTGAAGATGGTAGTACCAAGGAGAGCTGGGAAAGTTGATGAACAAGTCTGGTATCAGTTGTAAGTCGGACGATTCTTCTACGGCCGCCGTCCTTTTCCGACAATAGCAAGAAAACGCTTCAGTTATTGTCGGACAAGAGCTCCGACCTTGCGATTGTCTTCACATGTGACCCGATAGCTGCGTCTGAGCGGTAAACGTTCTGCCGGCGGTGTGACGGAGCAGTCGAGGCTGTGGAGTGGTGAAGTGAGCGTGTTGAAGTCGTTGTCAGAGGTCTCGTCTTGTCTCTCCCAGCTGAAGTGGACATGAGTGTTGAACCAAAGTGACAGGCAGCAGTTGAGTCAAAGGCACAGCAGCGCACGAATGATGGAGCTTGAGGCCTCTCACATGCATAGCGCGAATTGAGCCCCACATCTACGCGGACCCTGGTCCGCTAGTGGGCGATCTTCAAGCCGAACGGATGTTGACGCCTGAGGCCGGTGCGATGATGGTTGGTAGGATATTGGGGTCCTTGGGGACTCGAGAATCGAGACATTATACATGCAATGCGGACAAGTTCACATGGCTCAATGCCCACCAAGTCTCGATCTTTCTACTCAAATCGTCTTACTCGTGGCCTCTTTGACCTTCGCAAAAGTCGCCGCCACGATCAATGGAAAAGCCACTGTAGCTTCAGCGTACACCTTAACACTCGCCGCATCCGCCTTGATCTTCCCCCAACTGACCGCCTCGTCCGGTCTCGCCCCAGCATCACTCCCATCAAACTCCTGCCCCGTATTCACAAACACCGCACTCTCCGCCCCATTCCGCATCAGATTCGCATTCGCAATATGATGCTTCACCACCCCTCCTCCCAGCACAATCATACCCGTCCTCTTCGCTCTGACCGCCAGCGTGTTGAGTTTCCGGATGTCCTCTACGATGTCCACGCGGAGTTGTGCGGGAGAGGACTTGAAGGTGTGGAAGTAGAGCATGTCACCTAGACTGCCGTCCGTCAGGGCGGGACAGAAGACGGGGATGTCGTTCTTGTACGCCCAGTAGTAGACCGAAGATTCATCGTTGATCTCCTTTCCCAGCCGAGAGATAATTTTACTAGGCGTCCAGTGCAGCGGCTCCTCACTCGCCTTGCTCGCTTCCTGCTCCTCCAGCATGGTATCCAAAATCGGCATGATCCAGTCCTCAAAGTGGCAGTAATTATCGTTTGGCACGACGAGATTCCCGATGCGATTCATGCCTTTCGCGCGGAGGCTGGCTCCGGGAGTGGAGAAGGATCCGAGGTAGGTTTGGCCCATGCATTTGATGAAGTCTTCTTCGACGCCGCCGGCCGTGGTGACGACGGCAGAGACGTGCTTGTGTTGGACTAGCCAGCGGAGAGTCTCGCGGAGACCGGAGGAGATGAGGTTGGAGGTATAGCCAAGGAATATGGTGGTCTTTTCGCCAGTTTCGGGGTCACGCCAGTCTTTCTGAAGAGGAAAAGTCGTCAGGAATTTGATGAGTGGAGAAGATGTGAGAAAAAGACCTACCATTCCGTTGACAATGTCGACCGCCTGCCCAATCGCTGTGGCCTGGAATCCAACATTCTTCAAGGAGTCCACTAGCTCTGCGACAGTGATGTCCCGATCCTTGAAGGCATTAAAGTCGAGTCCCTTTACCGGGATCGCATCTGCAGGAACCGGATCGGAGGGCTTGAGCACAGCATCAGCTACGCCTGCCGGAGGAGGTGCTGATGTTCCGTCGGTATTTAAGGCCATTGCTGGCCGCGGAAGTTTTCAAGTCATCTCATCTTCTCGTCATGGTTGTTCGACGTTTGTGGGGGCCACGCGAAAAATGTTGCAGAAACCGCGCTAAATTCGGAAGGAGTTCGGCTCGGCAAGCCGGTAGAGCAAGCCGATCTTCTGTCTTTCGATGAACAACCCTAACAACTCTAGCAACCCTAAGTCTTTACCGACATGTCCTGCTTTGACACTGTCTCGCTCCAAGGTCGCGAGCATGACATTTCTGATGAGCTGAGAGTTTTTTGTAGGCAGTGCAGATATTCAGTGCCCGCGCAGAACGCAGCGTGCTAGGCTTTCGTCCTGGTCGACTGGTCTACCTTAAGACACCGATATTTCTCCACTCTGCTCCATGTCATGCGTCTGCCTAACCTGATATCTTTCTATCCTCACACAACCCAGCCTGTCTGAGCTAAGTCGAACAACCTCGAAACGATAGCTGACCATCATGACCAGTCCAACGAGCCTCACGAGGCCCAAATTTCCACCGAGCAGGCCGCCAAAGAATCTGACGTCCGCTGCGAGACCATCCGTCGCGACCAGACCTTACTGGACTTGTACTCATCAATGCACAACATGTCTGGTGCCGACCTGAAGCAGACCAAGCTGTCCATCTTCTTCCGAAACGAGAGTACGAACGATCAAAAGACTCCAGCAGAGTGGCTTGGAGCAGTGTTCGCTCAAATGCTCGACCCAAACCTCGCGCTCTTCGCGCCGACTCCATCGGATCCGAGGGTGATGCATCCGAGCGAGTACTCTGGTTTCAATCCATAGCACCTGCCAGTGTTCAAATTCGCAGGAAAGATGGTTGGGCTAGCAATTAGTGCTGGAGTGACGCTTCCTGTTCATCTCTCTAGAGCTGTGCTTCGTCGATTACTTCAGGAAGAGGCTGTGGACCTTGCTTGGGAAGACTTGCTGGAAGACATGAAGCTCTTTGACCGGGACCAATACTCGAAGCTGGTTGATATCTTGGAGAGTGAGGTCTCGCATGGCTCGACATTCTCCATCGAGAACGAGAGGTTTGACTTGCATGAGAATGGCCGGAACGTCGCTGTGGATGAAGGGAACAAGAGAGATGATGTTCGGCGTGTGGCTGAATGGGTGCTATTTCGGTCAGTCGGGCAGCAGTGTGAGTGCTTTGCACAGGGTGTGCATGATATTGTTTCGCTCGAACTATTGCAGGGAATGGGGATGGTGGAACTCGACAGAGCTTTGTCGGGGAAGCATTGATGTCGGAGGACTTGCAGGATAATGTTAGTGGGGCATCTGCTTTATGTATAGAAGACATGTCGATCCTGAAGATGGCATGAGTCCATTTCAACCATCCTTGAAAGCCGATTTCATCATTCATACACGACAACAAGTCAGCGGCGAGGCGTGCGTTGTCCAGAAGCCAACAAGAAAGCCCGACCCGGATGATCCAAGCACAGTGACCGCCCAATCCCGGACAGAAGCGAGACGCACGCCAGCACCGGGAGGCGCCGAACCATGCAACGGCGTGAGGGATCCCTCCGCTCTGTCGGAGCAGAAAACAGGGTGCGGAGAACCGTGAGATGCGCGCATGTGCCACAGACAGAGTGACACCGACCACAGACAGTTCGCTCGGGAGAGCACAGCATTCTAATGAGACAAGGAGACAAACATGCCAGCCGTGCGTACCCTATCTCATGAATCAGCCCGCTAATTAGAGTCTCCTTGCCTCGTTGTTACTTACGTGCTATCGCACGTGATAGTTAGCAATTTAATTTGAGTTGAGAGTTGCCCCGAAAGGGGTCGGGTTACCCCGATAGGTACTAACCTTATTCCGAAAGGAGTATAGAGGGGATATACGGACTAACGAGAGAAGACTCTAATTAGGGTCTAAGCTAGTTTCGTATACTTTAGCCGTCTAAGCATTAAAACACGTCTAAAATCGATACTATATACGCGATATATAAGTTTCTCGAAGAGAAGACCTAAAACCCTATAGTAAGTCTCTTTAAAATTAGCAAATATATATATATACCGATTCTAGTAATAGTAGCTAACCTCCCTATCGAGATCGAGCTAAAACTAATTTTTCCCTCTAAGCGCGTTTTGCTCTAAAAGCTATACCTTATACCCCGATACTATCGACTACTCTATAATAGAACGTACTCTAGCCTAACTAGCTACGTACGCTACTTAGCCGTATCGATCCGAATGCCTACTATATATAAACTTACGCCTCTACTACTAGATACCCTAATAGGACGCCCGCTAGGTAAACTAGTTACCCTAAAGAGATACCCGTCTACCCTTACCTATTATAGCCCGGACGTACTAGCGAGTAGGTATATATATCTAGGCGTTTCGAGAACGCGAGGTAGTATAGCGGACGTAAGACCTAGGCTAGATAGCGCCTCTAGGGCAATTATTATAACGACCTACGCTATATAGTTAAAGGGCTAGAAAACGCTCTTAGGGTAGAAGAGTCGATAGCAATTAGAGTAGATATCGAGAGGGTACCTACTATAACGCTAGTAGAGCTTAGGGTATTAGTTATACGCGTACGGAAACCCGGATAATATACTCTCTACCGTCGGGTTATTAAAGCGGGCCTTATATAGATATTAGCTACTTTAAACCCGACTACTATACCGCCCCGAAAGCCTTATTACGAGTAGGTAGACGTCCTATACTTGCTAATCTTCGTATCTTAGGACGTATTATTCGTCGCGCGTACTAGTATTAGGAAGAGTCTCGTATTCTAAGCGTATATAGTATTAACTAGTAATATTACCTTCTAGATCGAGCCTCTTAGTAAGCTAGATAAGGAGTAGTACCTAGACGTCGCTCGTATCGTACCCGGCCTATTAAAGTCTTATTTAATTATAGCTACGACTAAGCGTAATAACCCCGACCTCTTCTATAAGATAGAGGCTAGAAAGTTCGACTATATTGTCCTTAGGCCTAAGTAGGCGGTTTCTAACAACTTTAAGGCTATACTATATAACGACTATATCCGTAGTTAAGTTAGGCTAGTAGCTATTAACAAGGTGCACCTATTGTACTCTTAGGGCGAGTCCTTCCGGCCTATGTTCCTCTAGATTAGCTAGTTACGTTAGCTCGTTTCCCCCGATACTAGATAGTTTAGCTATACCGGTACCCTAACGAAGAAGGCCTAAGCCTATATAATCGCTAATAGAGGGTTCCGTCCTTTCGGGGTTAGTATAAGGTAGACGTAGTTATATCGGAGTTTAATTAATCGTACTAACTATACGTATATCTTTAAACCGATTATTCGTAGTAAGGCTTCGAAATTCGCTTAGTTATACTTTATAATTACTAGTAGTTTCCCCGAAGGGGTAGTAAACCTATAGTAGATCCCCCGTACGATTATCTTTACGGATAGCCGTATAGAGGTTATAGTATTAATAAACTATATCCGAGTATAGCTAGTTTTAGCGACCGCCGGTTCCCCCGAAGGGGATCGGTATATATAGGAAGTAGGCGGTAGTCCTCGCTATATTATTAACGTCGTCTAGATATATTTATCCGGTATTAGCGTATACGACTAGACCCTCCGATATAAGGCTTTTTATACGGACAACTCCTAAATCCGGATTCTAGTAGCTACTACCGCCTTATATATAGGCATTAACATCCCTCGTATATACCGCATTATCTAGTAGAAAATGTTACTAGAGTACTGCATTATAAACCTCTACTAGCGTTTCGGTTATAGGGAGCGAGATCCGGAGATAGGTAAGCGGACGTAGTACTATAGTTTCTTCCCGCTATAGGCATTTAATATAGAAGGTCGGCTAAAGCTAGGTAATCCTACGCTAGGGAGTACCCCGAAAAGCAAACGTAGGACGTATTAGTAGCGGCGTAGGTTAGTCGCTACTTATTATAACGAATGCACTAC
>JALRMM010000483.1:0-24836 GCA_026122155.1 Zymoseptoria crescenta
TATTACTGCCCGTCTTAACGAGCCGCCGGCTAGAGGGCCTCCTTAATCTCCTAACTATTACTAAACAAGTTCTACGCGTAGCATTCGAAGATTTCAAAGCACTTAGCGGTGCTACTATCCGTAAGGTTACTACGGTCGCGGTAGGCATTTACACAAGGCTCGTAGGGCATGCTAGCTACGAGATGCTTCTTAGCGGTTTTGAGGGCGTTAGTGTAGTTGAGCTGTGTAAGGTCAGCTATAAGGTTAAGTATAGTGTTATCGATAACCTTACATCTTTCTCCTTGTAGACGACCGGCGGCTTAGCTCTATTCTTTAACGCCTTCTTGCCTTTCTTTGTACGGACATCTTGCTTGTATCGGGGGAAGGTCTCCGGCACGCTAGATATTGTTAGCTGTAAGGTTAAAGGGGAGGTTAGGCATAACGTTACTATCTAGCTGCAGCACCCTAAGCCGCTACGATCGCCTATGTAGATTTAAGGCCTTTGCTGCTAGTAGTTTTCCTAGGGGCCCTAATAAGGTTAGCAATAATGTTAGGCGTAAGAACATAGGTAACATACTTATCCTCGGTTTCCTCGTCGACATCGATAATAGTCGGCGCCGACTTCGCGTTAATATCCTTCTTCGATTTCTTAGAGGGGGGAGCGCTGTAGAGGTTAGCCGTAAGGTTAGGCATAATGTTAGGGAAATATACTTCTTAGCTGTCCGCTTCTTCGATTTCTTAGCGGAGGATAGACTAGAGAGGTTAGCGGTAAGGTCAGACGTAATATTAGGGAAGTATACGTCTTAGCGGCTAGGTTACTAGCCTATCCGCCCTTCTCGTTCGTCGTAGTTAGGATTACGCGGTAGGCAGCTGTAAGGGATTAGTTATAAGGTTAGTTATAGGATTAGCAGTAACGTTACCCTCGGTCTTAGCAATAGTATTATCGTCGAATTCTCTGTCTCCGCCCTTCTTATATACTCCGTCGCGGCCTTCGCCTTATCTAGTAACTCGAATACGGTGCTATAAGGTTAGCTATAATATTAGGGATAATATTAGGCTATACTTACCACACTCCGCACGTGCTGCTTTATGTTAATGTAAGAAGTGGCCCGGTGCTGCATAATAGGTTAGCTATAAGGTTAGTCGTAGTGTCACACGTAAGCTTACGTTACATAGCCTGGCCTTGTCCTAATTGTTAAAGCTATATCTCGGAATAGACACTTCTCTATCAGAATCCTCCGAGCCGTTAGATTCGGCGCCTATAATGTAGTTAGCCGTAAGGTTAGGTGCGACGTTAGTTATAACATACCTATCGTTGCCTTATTTATTAGAGGTGCCGGAGTCGGGATAGCTTCGTCCTTTAAGGTTAATACGAAGGTTCCCTTAGTGTATCTGCATGCGGTTAGCTATAAGATTAGCTATAATACTAGGGAATCTATACTTCTATCCCTCCGGCATTAGGCAGATCGGCTAGCCTTTAGGAATTACGACGTGCTTATAGTCGTCCTATAAGCTATAAGGTTAGGAGTAAGGTTACACATAAGGCTAGAGATAATAACAAACTACGTCGAAAGCCTTGCCCCTTATCCGTGTTCCGTCTCCCTAAGCCTTAACTATTCTCTTATAGTATTTCTACATAAGGTTAATAATAAGCTTACCTATAATGTCTAGGTTAACCTTACGCTAGCCGCTAGTTTTCTAGTCTGCTCGAGTACTCTATTGTCCTTTATCTTAAGGTTCGTATATAGCGGTTAGCCGAAAGGTAAGCAGTAAGGTTAGGGATATCTTGAATTTGTGCTTGCGTAATCGTAGAGGCTATAAAGGGTAAGCTATAATAAGGTTAGCGGTAATGTTAGGGATAACTTACCTAGGTAGTTATAAGTAAGGTTACAATAAGCGAGTAGAAGCAAGGAAGGAAGAAGGAAGGGGAGAAAATTTCGATTTCGCGCTAGTAGCTTAGCGTCCCTTAAACTTCGCGCGCGGTCTAACATATACGCCTAGGCGTCTACGCTATAACATCACACCTAACATCCCTCGGCCACTCCCGCAATTTTCGGCTTACAGTTCCGCTTTTGGCATGTGAGCCGAGCTCTAGCGTTGTGAGCTCAGGTTTTAGCGTTGTGAGGTCAGCTACACCCACAGATATATGGGAGGCATTGGAGTGGTGAGCTTCGGGGGTCTCGGCCGAAAGCGGACTTGAACTCCGCAAAGTTCTTCTTCCTCTTCGACAACAACTTGTTCATCCTCCGCATCGTACTCGTATCCACTCCATACCGGCGACATGGTCTTCCGGTCGACGAACATGCTATATGAAGCTATGTGAATACATACAGGTCTTCTTCTCATCGCTCCAACCCCCCTGACCGCCGTAACACCCGATGTTCCACCTTCCTCGATACCTTGTACTCGCCGGCCACCGCAATTATTCCGCTCATCGCCGGACGACGAAGAGTATCCGTCGTCGGGAAGCCGCCGTAGCGACATTCAATTCAACCGCCAGCCACAGCACGCCGCAGCGGTGCTGTCGAGACGACTTCATTGCAACAGCGGACAGATTGTGGGCTTCTGTCTTCAACAGACACGAGCCACGATCAAGAGCTACTCTGCGAAGATTCGATCGTGAGCGTACGGACAATGCGCGGTTCCAACCGCCGAGATCTCGATATACCTTGCACCGACCGTTGGCATCGTCAGCTGGCCGGTCAGCACGGGAAAGAGCTCCGAGTGGCACAGCATGGAAGATCGAGGACTCCATGAGCGCGGCAGATTGATGCCGCAGTCACTGGCGTCGCAAGGAAAGCCTGATGAGGAGCGTGACGTTGAGTCGATGGCAGCGAGGCTGGGCCTGTCGAGACGCTGGAGACTGCGTGAAGCGACAGTCGAGGTCATCCCACTCAGTGCCACGCTGTGATGGTGGTTCAGGCAGGCAGGCCTGACCCAGTGACGTCCCATTGACCATGTGTACTTCGCCGTCGCCAGCCCGACGAGCTCTGATGAGGAAACAGCTCGGAGCAAAGGTGGATTGCTGAATTTGCGAATAAATTTTGTCGCCTCCGAGTAACTCCTCACGCACGAGCTTCGACGAAACACGACTAGGACGAGATCGATCCGAGGATTGAAATTCGCAAGCGTACAACCGGGCACCTTTCCGTTGGTCAGCATTTCCGTCGGCCATGGGAGGGAGCCGTGAGCAGCAGGAGAGGAGGAGGAATTGCAGGATGCAGCCACAAGATCATGCCACGACCGTGACCAGGAGATCAAGTCTCTGGAGCAGTACGCAATCGATATCGCTCGGACGGTCGTGGACACTCTGCAAGCCTTGCTCCGCAGGTGAACCAAGTTTGAAAAGCGCAGCGAGCATTCAAGGCCATATCGCCCTGTGTCTACTCTGTGGCATGGCGGCCGATCGATCAGCACAGTTGCCGGCCCTTTTTCGTAAGGAAGTGCCATCAGGTATGTCCTTCCGCTAGCTTACAGCATGGTTTGCTGAAGCTCATGTTCGTTCGCTCGCTCGCCATGTCCCTCTGACATGTTGACATGCTGGAGTTTTTGAACGTGCAAGTGCGTCCACGGTACGCGGTCAGCTCGCTCTCTTTTGCCTCTTCTTCAGGCCTGTCCATGCACATCTGTCCGCCCAGTTCGTCATCATGCTCCCCAAGAAGGTAGATGCGGGAAATGAAGGGTAGCACACTTGAAGCGGTAAGTCCTCGTTGGCCTGCGTTCGTGCTGCGTTTCTGGGGTTGATCGAAGCTGTTTCCGGACTCCTTTGTCGGACTTCTTTTATTTGACTTGTCAGAAATTGCTTGAGCCTACCATTGACTTCAGACCGACAAATCAGTCGTTGCACGCCTGCGACTCAAACCACCAAGCGCCGAGTCGACTCCCATGCGACCTTCAGAAACGCCAACAGAGTCCTACCTGGGTTGTATCAAGATTCGTAACGCCTCACTGGGATCAATCTCCTTCGCCGAGCAAGATTGTGCATGATAGTGGCACTCCTCCAATGCATTGGCGTTGCGGCGTCTGTGCCAACGCCTGGCGAAAGCTGGTATGACGAGCGACAAGCCCCAAGGACTTGGACGCCACGGACGACTGCTTGGGCTTGGCGACCAGACCTACATCCGAGCTGCAACCGTTCGACGGTGCACCTGGAGTTTGGTCTACTATCTTTACGTCTGTCCCGGCGCTGCTGTATGCTCTTTCGCCGCTTCGCACATTTCCTGCTCAGCTTCCCGAATCTTGATTATAACAAGGCCGTATCCCTCACCATAGACTCCGCGGCCGCGAACAACAGCAGGGATGACAAACCTCTTCGGCAACCCCAGGACATTGTTCCGCAAGCCGTTCCAGAAGAGAGCTTCTTCCGGGAAGAAGTCTGAAGACGGCAGAGATCAATGGCAATCCAGGACTTCGTACTTGCTGGCGTCGATGGGCGGTGCCATAGGATTCGGTAATCTGCTTAGGCAAGTGATTGATCGAAAGAAGACCTGCCTGGTCCGAGATTCTCCCAAACGCCAGGTCTTTGCCTCCCTAGATCGTCTTCGACATCTACTGACCTTCGACTCTTGCTTTCAGATTCCCAAGTCAGGTGTATAACAACGCCGGTTCGAAACGATGCAATCCTGCGATGTTTGCGAGAGCTGATCTCCGATGCAGGCCTCCAGTGGTTCATTCCTTACTTCCTGGCGATGGCAGCCCTCGCTATCCCTGTCCTCATCCTGGAAGTCTCCATTGGCAGTTCCCTCCGCGGCGGACCCGTACGTGTTTGGACATCAGATGACCTGCTGCGGCGGTTCCATGCTCGATCCATTGCTGAAATTGTGCCAGGTCATAGCTTTCAATGGCCTCAATCGTAGAGCACGCGGTACTGGTCTCGGCAACCTGTGGGTCACTTTGCTCGTTGTGGTACGTTCTCGAATGATTTCAGGCCTGCGGCGTCTGGGATCATCTTGTGCTATGCCAGTTGTCAGGCTGTGTCGTGTCCTCATTTCGCAATCATCGCTAACCCTCATATCGTTTGACGTCTAGCTCTATTACGTTCCGATGCTTTCTTGGGTTCTTCGATTTTTCCGCGCCTCTTTCGAAAGTCCACTCCCTTGGGTGGGTCGACTGCAGGAGTTCTACGACGATGATGTTGTGATGGCGGCCAGCTCGATTCCAGCAACCGCCCAAGAAGCTATCTCCCAGAACACATTTATGACCTACTAGGGCGCCGCCATCAATAGCGAACAAGTCGGCTGGACTGCTTTCTCCTGGCTCGTGGTCTGGTTCTGCATCTACAAGGGTGTTTCAGTTACTGGAAAGGTAGTGTATGTCACAATAGGATTGCCCATCATTATAATATTCGTACTCGTCGTCCGCGGTGCTACTCTACCGAACGCCATCGATGGGATCAGGCTTTATGTCGGGAGTTTCAACGGCCGACAACTCGTCCGAGGACAGATCTGGCAGGACGCTCTAGGCCAAGTTTTCTACTCTACCGGCATCGGCTTCGGATACTACACCGCCTACGCCTCATACAACGCCAGAAACGCCAACGCCGTACAAGACTCCATCATCATCTACGTGGCCAATTCCCTCTTCGAAATCTCCTGCGGCTTCGCAGTCTTCTGCGTCGTCGGCTTCTTGGGCATGACGCCGGAGGATACGGGCGCCGTGGGTAGCTTTTCGCTCGGCTTCATCACTCTGCCCGCAGCAAGTGGGTTGTTCCGAGTGTGCGACTTCAGATCCATCGGAGATCGAACAAGTAGACCCCACCACTTAACGCAAGTCTGGCTACTGAAGCCCGTATCAAACATGTAATCGTGCGGCGAGTCCTGCTGTCTTGAAGTACGCTTCATGTCCATGGAGGTCTATCACCAATCCCCTATTATTTATGACGTCGATGCCGATCACGACGTCCAAAGGGTAGCCCTCCATGATGTGTACCTCTTGCTCGACCGCGGCTAGAACCTCGGCGCCCTTCTCATCCGTAGTTGGAAACAACAGGGTGATGTTTGCGAATTCGCTGCGCATCGCCGAGCCCGTGAAGCCGTGAACCCGGAAAGGGACGGCCATCTTTTGAATCGGCACGTCTGGGTAGTTCGTTAATACCCACTCCTTCGACGCAGTCGTTGCATAACAGCCGGTATCCACCAGAGCTTTGAACTTACGACCTTGTGGGTGTGCAAGAATCGTGATTTCCGACCTGCTGTACTGAAGGTATGCATCTCCAGATCTCGAGAATGGATTGTACGCTGCGACAATCGGTTCCACGTAGATGATGCGACGCAAAGTGTTCTTGTAGGTGAAGGATGGCGCATTCGACTTGCCAACTTCGCTGTTCGCTGCCAGGTCTCTCTGGGACTGCTCGGAAAGGGGCCTTGCGGACTCAGAGCTCAAATCAGTGTTGCGAAGCAGTCCATCGGCGTCGAGACCCTCAGTCGGCGGATTGGAGACCGAGCCGTCGTGGTCCAAGCATCTTGCGTTGGTTGTCGTCCCTTCGAGAATTTCGATTTGGTTTGGCAGCGGACGCGCTTCGCTCTGATGGCCCCATTGCTGGCGTAGTCCTTGAACCGCATGCAGAAGGTCTTTGTAGCGATTGTCTTCGAAGCCAAGCTCAACAAAGGCGTTGCAGGTTTCTTTCATCCCGAGCAATAGGTCGTCAGCAACGGCGATAAAGGCGAAGGTTGATTCTTGCTGGCTCGCTTCGTGATCCCGGACGACATTGATCAACCACTGTACAGTCTCCACCATTGAACACCCCGGCGCAGGTTGTGGCATACCATCTCTCAGTATCGCAGAAGGATATGAGCCAGAACTCTTGCACGCGTCTTTGACAACTTGCGCGGGCTTGGCCCACTCCCTCTCGGCGGCAATCCTCGTCGACATTGCGCAGCTAGCTCGGATGTTCGCTCCAGCCACAGCGATTTCAAATGAGATGAAGATGAAGTTGGGACTGGAGAGGTGGTAGGAGTGGAGGCAGTAGGCGAAGCCAAAGTTCTTGCGCGCCTAAGGACAAATTAGCACGTGAATCTTAGCACCGGAGGGGTGGGTCGTAATTTACATGCGCATATGTTGTACCTTAACAGGATCCTGCTGGGGCAACAGAGAAAGATATAGAGATCAGTAACGATTTACTTATAGCAGTACTACTCGCCGCCCTCGACGGCTTACCGCATTTCTGCGTGCCGATCTTGATCATCACTCGGTAATCTAGAGTGCGGTGACTTCAGATATATGACCACAGCTCTTACATCGCTCTTCGCCGTGACGTTAACTTCCCACTTTCGTGCACACCCGGGCACCCCCGCCTGTTTTACGTAGACTTGTTTCACGGACCCCGACCACAACTCGTTACTAGACCTAGGCGCAAATCCATACACCTTCAACCCTTCTATAACTCTTGCAATCCTTTGCGCAGTAAGGAGAGCGATGCGAGAGTGTGTTCCGTTGTTAGGGACGCATTTATCCGATCTCGAAACAAGCGAGGATGAATCTCAAAGTTCCTCCCGACGGTCTACGTTCGTTTGGAAGAGAAGTGGGCCCGCTTTTCCGACTTCCAGATCATCCGGCATATGGTGGAAGAGCTGTCGGTTCGATAGTCTTTCGTTCCTCGCGGGGCATACTTGGCCGCGCCGGAGGCAGCGACCAGTGGAAGCTCCGGAATGGAGGTCTCTGACCGTGGCATATGGTACGTATGCAGACTTTTCGGCTGAATATCCAGGAGTCCGCTTCTTAGCGTTCAAAGAAGAGAGTGACCGAAAGGCCGGCCGTCCATGCGACTCAATGTTCATCATTCGCCATCGAGAAACCGCTTATCGCCCGAGAGCTTCCATCGATTATGTAACTATGTCTATCCGGTGGCTCGTCGACCGACATCATGTCTTTTTTGCACCGTTTGAGCCACGAAAGCGCCGGCACACTCGATCTTGAAAGTAAGAAAGTCTCCTGCGGCGTAGCGGTTGGTGAAATCGGGCGAACGGGCATCGCATCTCGGGCAAGGTGTAGAGAAAAGAGACAGACGCCAGAGCACGGGAATGTCCGAAGCCGAGAGTACGAACTATATCGAGCTGGAACCACGAGATGTAAAGGGCAGAGAAAGCAGGAGGAAAGCGAGGAGAACGAGAAATGGGAGAAACGCAATGGTATTCCGAACTTTGTCGTCTCGTGAGAACCACTCCGTGCGTTATGTTGCCATTCCAAACCCTCCGTCAGAGTGTGTTAATCTTAAATTAGGCATCGGTGGCCGATAGACTGCTTGCTTATTCCTGTCTTTCTCCTCAGCTCCCCACAGCTAGCGATATAGCCGACGACGTTGACTTGATTGAATGTGACCGTTAAAGAGCAGCATCGTAACGCTTACTGCGAGCTCTTCGAATCTCATGCGAAGGTGTGCGCGGTTCTGCACGCTCCTACTTGCTAAGAAGGATCCCAGCAGTGAGGTAGCCACGATCTTGCTAGGATAACGTCTTTCGACACTGCATCGCACCAAGACACCTCCGTGCGACCGAGGAAGGGAGCGGCATAGCCGACAAGAGCGAATAATCATTCGTCTCCTTATCTATCAATGCTGCACGTACTATCGCCCCATATGCGAGGGTTCAATTTGCACTTGCTCTCTATCAATCATGCCTGCGCTTCCTTGCAGGCCATCTTTTAGCATTGCAAGTACCGAGACTCTCAGTCATACAGTACATGGAATCCTGGGTCCTCATGGATGTCGAAATCGAGCCAACCACACTCAGGCTTCGAGCCAACTTGCCGGTCTGAGGTCGTTGGGACTTGGAAGTCTCGAAGATTTTGGCATAGCATTGACGATCGTATTGTGAAGACCTATCCGATGCTGACGTGGCCGGCAGAGGCGTCAGCACAGGAAGAGGCGGAAATGGCCGGACAAACACTGGCGGGAAAATTATCCAGTCGCCACTGGTGATGGTTCGGATGAGTGAGGTCGGAAAGCCATGCCGCCACCGGAATTCAAAAAGCCGCCAAGAAGCAACGAACCAACTTCCCGCGTGTAATGGACGTTGCAAGTGCGGTGTGGTGGAGCGAAGGTTCGTCAAGGCCGAGGAGGATGGACATGGAGCGGGCACCAGCGTCCTAGCGGGTCGATGATTCGGTATGCTTTGCAGATCTGCTCTGATGGACAGCGGACATGGTCTTGATACGATGCAGTCCAGATGATCTGAAGTAGGACGTCTGCTCCAGTCGACCGACAAGCCAGTCCCATCTCGCAAATGGATGTGCCAGAGGGTTGATGTCTTGCTACGGCGGCGGATGTGCGACTATTGGTGTGCTCCGAAAAGTCTCTGTAATACCGTACGCTTACCCTGGACGAATGGTTGTCCTGAGGTGTGGTGAGCGAGTTTGTATCTGGAGATGCATATCAGCTATATATTCCATTTCAAGATGCGACCGTCACATGTCCTGCAGGCCGCATTCGCCGTTTGGCGCCGGAACTCCCTCAAGATGCGCGAAGCATTCATCGCAGCAGAGACAAGCACATGTGTCCTCCTGTCAAACTTCTTGCCTCCCATACCTGCCATTTGCATTGCCTTTCAGCCTTCATTACTTCTCGTGAGTCATCCCATCGTCCTCGAATCATATCCCAATGCCGTCTCCTACTTCTGCTTCCAGAACAAATTCTTGTACCATTTCCACTCTTCCTCACCAGCTCGTCCTGCCTGCACGACTGGACCCGCGGACGGAGCTTGAACAGCACTTGCAGCGACCGGCAGCACAGCCGCCTCACCCATTACCTCCGCCAGAGTCGAGTTCGTCGCATTGAAGCTAGTCTGCGTTCCGACATCTCTTCTCCCAAGAGAGCCAGCGGCGGGGAAGGGTATTGCCGCCCGTGTCCTGTCTGACACTCTCTGACCCAGCTCAGCTCCCGTTCCGGCACTTTTCTCCTGCGGCCAGAAGTTATACATCGCCACACCGCTGACGCCCCCCACGAGCAGAAACATGAATAATCCGAATGTGTTCACAAGAGATGCCAGCTCTTTCTGCACTGCCGCCAGTCCTCTCTCCAGATCTTGAATGTCCCGCGTTGACCGCGCAAGTCGAGCCGTCAACTCTTGCGTCGGACTTGCCAGCCGAGCATCAAGAGCAGAGGTGTCCACGTCCATCCGCACACCAGTCATGGGTGAAGCATCGGCACTGTCGACATTGGCGATGTTCCGTTCGAACTCTTGCTTGACCTTCCCGCCTTGTAGGCCTGCCGAGGATTCCGCCTTCGCTTTCGTGGATTTGACCTTCTTCGGCGGAGCGAACGGATCGACTTCGCTGCTGCGGATGAGTTGAAGCGGCGGCGAGTGCTCGACGTGGTTTAGCTTGGAACGTTTGGCGAAGTGTTGGATTTCGCGGGAGTTGGAGAGTTGGCCGAGGGCGAAGAGGATGCTGGCGTTGGCTGGGCGAGTCGTGGAGAAGGAGCGGGTGGTGGTGGTGGTGAGGCTGCGGCGGAGGGGGACAGTGGTGAGGCTGCGGCGGAGGAGGAGGACAGTGGACATGCTGGACGACATGACGGCGTCGGCGGAGGTGGCGGGACAGCGGCGGCGACGGTGAGGTGGAATGCAAGACGACGGGTTGAGTGTTGACGGCACGGCGGAGAGGGAGACGGTGGGGCCAAGGGACAGATCGGCCAGGGTTCAATGCGGGGTACATCTTCCGGGATCTGGATCGCGGCGGAGTCGAGTCCGTCCTTGCTATCGATCCCTCCGTCCTCCAAACCTCTTTCCATCAGTAACACACGCAACACCACGCATGCACCACGAGATCTGTACTCTATCCAGACGTCAACTCGCTACACGTCACCCCATCCACGTCGCTGGTCTAGCGAGGTTCTCGCCCATGGACATTTCTACCGCCATCGGCAGTCTTCGGCTGGATCAGACCTCGTCATGGAGCTTTTCTGCGTTGGACCAAGAAGCAGATTTGCCCTGTATAGCACCAATTGAGCCGTCAAAGGCCTCAGCAAACACACTGGACGCACCGCGGAGTCTGCCACAGCAAGAAAAGGTCACCTCACGTTCACCGCCTCCACCCGCCAGCCTCCTCGGCCTCTCCGACGAACTCCTCTCCCTCATCGTCTCCTTCGCCATGGTCCACACCGGCAGCGCTGTGTCCTCCTCATCCGTCTTTTCTTACCCATCCGGCGTCATCCCAGGAGACATCCACTCTTCTCTTCGAAACCTGCTCGGTCCATTTCGCTGTAGTCCGAAGTTGTATGCCATGGCCCGGCAGGAATTTCTCCGCTCCAACCTGGCGGTACTGAATTGTGCCGACATCAAAGCCAGTACAATTGCTCTCATCCCACCTTCCGGCATGACGAAACATCCGGCTTCGGTCCTGCTGCAGAGCCTCACGCACATCCAGCTACATGTCTCGGTATCGGATCTACGCGCTCCTTTCACCCAGCGCTTCTCCAGACAATTCGTGGATATGCTGAACATGGATCGTGAGTCGGCGGAACTTCGCATGCTTCCGACGTACTGTCCGAATCTGAAGTCTGTGCATCTTTTCCTGAAGGTGGACGAGTGGTATCTTGTTCCCGGCGGCCCGGATTTGAGGAGAGAAGGGAGGGTGAAGGGAATGACTGAGAGGGAGGTGAGGTATCGGGAGAGGGCGGAGACGATTGTGGAGTTGGCGAGGGAGGTGCTGCCGTATCGGAGCGTGAGCGTTTGTTTCCATCACTGGAATGGGGATGGGAGGATCATCGATGGCCGGCACTGGAGTACGAGTGACGTTGTGGAGGGCATATTGGGTGCCAAGCCGGAGGAGACATGGAACGTACAGACCGTGAGATTACGGTGAATTGGTCGTGAGAAAGATGACCATGTCGGACTACCGCGATGATTCTTGGGCCGACATTCTCCAGACTGGCGAAGGACGGTCAAGCCATTCGCAATGCTCAATCGAGAAAGTGATCGAGCTGCTGGCGACACGCATTGCCCGTTTTCATCGCTGCTCACTCGTCCGGGACAAATCCACCCGCGGACGAATTTGCATCATACACGCCACCACAAACCCCGAGAAGGCGAACGCGATGTCACCGAGCCGTGCTCTGCTATTGGAAATTTCTGCCAATTCCGAGGTCACGGTGTCGGTATGGTGGCATGTCGTTGATCACTCCGCTGACGCATGTCCTTCTTCTGCTAAGCCGACTGTGCTTTCGCCGACTGAAGCGACAATCGCTAATATATCTTGCGTTTTCGCCGGAGCCGGACTTGAGGATGGATAGTCGAACGCAAGTGCGAGACTGTGCCGTCGAAAAGAAAGCGGCCCACGAACGACCGCCGGAGGTGTGCTTGGACGAAGATACTGAAGTGTCGGGCTACGCTCTTGACGATGGATTTGGAAACGTCTTCTCCCGGGCAGGTCAACATGGTCCCCAAGGTCGGAGCACCAAGCTCCAAGCACCACCGTTTCTCCGAGGTGTGCCGATGTGGTGATCCTATCTGCGAGTGTACATCCGTGAGCGTGCTCGGCCGGTACTAGATGATGTCGATGAGATATGTCTCGCTGGCGGGTGCGAATCGGCAGCATGATTGGATGCTGCCGCCTTTCACCGCACTGATCCAATTTGATCTGCTGCTCGGCGTGAGTGCCTGGGTCTGGCAATTTGGAAATGTCACCGAAGACAGACTTCCTCGGTATCTTATCCGTCACTGGCAGCCTGCGCTTGTTTATCCGCATCGTAGTCGAGGGAGATCATGTATTCTGCTGGGATGCGCTTTCTTCGGTTGAACAAGCGTTGATCCAGTTCTTCATCACTATCGGTGCCGACTGTTCTGCAGAAACCAACCTCTCTTCTTTGCTCGCTAACCAGAACATGGCCGCCGACAGGCCGCAGACAAAGCCAGCCACTATAATTCTCCCGGTCTTACCTCAGCGCCCATACAATGGTGAAGCCGAATGAGACGTCACGGATCTTGAAGTACGTGAACGTGCTCTATCGCCGTCCAAAGAGTCCAGCTCGAAACTCTCCCCAGTGGCGGATCCTGCTCCCAGATCAATCGTTGGGGACGAATGAAATGGCTTGTGAGGTGTATCTCTCCGACATTCCAGTTCTGTGTAAGCTCGCTCTTCAGGAACTATTACTTCGCCCGGCTCCTGGATTTCTGGGATAATCACTTCGCTGTGCGCTTCCTCTTCCGGCACGATCACTTCGCCAGGCGTCTCAACTTCCGGGACGGTCACCTCGCTTCGCTCCTTATCCTCCGACACGATGACTTTGCGCAGTCCGTCGGCTTCTCTCATGTCAGTAGTCCCAGCACTGGCGATCAACGTTTCTTGGTCTCCTCCTCCTCTACTACCTCCTCTACCTTCTCTAGCGCAGAGCATACATGACATCAGAGTTGGACACCTCGCGCAACGTCTCGAGGTCATGTAGAGATATCCTAGATGAGTATTTGTGGCTCTTGCAAGATGCATCTGCGTCCGTATTCTCCCGAAGACGTCATAAAGCCGAAAAATGCATAGTATTAAGACGTTCAAGCGTCTGCGCCACTCATTTGAAGCGTGGGAGTACTTACTGAAGTGCTGTTCAGCCTACGTCGAAAAATTACCGCGAAGATGCGCCTGCGTATCGCGGAGACGCTTGTTATCTTGCTGCAATCGGTCTCTCTCTTGCCGCAGACGGTGTCTTTCTTGCCGCAAGCGGTCTCTCCCCTGTTGCAAGCGCTCTCTCTCCCCCTGTCATCGCCGTTGACATTTGAGCAATCCTAACCGTTCCGAGCATCTAGCAATCCGCTCTGGGGCTCCATTTGCTCACTGCGGAGAAGTTGATATTCACGCAGCCAGAGATCTTTATCTTCCTGCCGCAGCCGATGACACTCTTGAAGACTTTGCTCACACGCCTGCAACTGCTTGTCTACATAGAGGAAGCGGCCTAGGGTCATGCTCACTCATGGATACTTCCGCGGGATCGGATTTGTAACGCCACAAGATCGTTGCCTGCTCATCTGATGGCTGGCTGCCGTCTGCTAGCGAGCCAGCTAGCTCTCAAAGATCGGAGAGTTCTTGATTCGGTGGAAACTGCGACTCGAGCCAACCATCGTATGGTGGAAACTCGAACTCAAGCCAATCGCCTGAATTTGGGTGATCGAGATGTAGTTGGGTCCGTTGGCCGAGTCCCTTCCGGTCCGCTTTTCGGTACTTCAACGGCTTCAAGCGTAGCTATGTGTGATCGTTGCTTCCGGGTAGATCTCGATCTGCGCCGCACAAGTGCCGCCGGCGGTGCCGGACCCTCAGCTGAAGGCATCTGCTGGGCGGGACCAGATTTTGGAATGCTCTTCGGCTTCAGCAGTCGTTGGGATAGACACCGAGCCTGCAAAGCCTTTCTCAATGAGAGTGGTCGCGAGCGAAAGTTTGATTATTTGGTCAGCCAGCGCATGTCAGGCTGGGTGGCAGCGCTGACGCATTGCTGACCGTACCAGTGGGACAACGACTTGCATGAGCAGCATGACCAGTAAGCATCGCTAAAGGACGCCTCTCGCGACGACAACATGCAGCTCGTCAAAGTGACCAGTTGCATGCCTGCCAGGCCGGCTTAGCCTACTGTGAGGTTTGACCTCTGGCCGCGGTTTCGCTTCGAAATGCCTGTCAGTAAGGCAGGATTCCGCAGTCCTCCCGGTTGTGACTCTTCTTCCGGCACCAACCATTTTGTCACTGTTGTGTATCTTGACCGTGGCATTGCCGGCAGCTTCTCGAATCGTGGTCGTCACAGATTGGCGACTCCGCACGATCATTCAGAAGATCACTACAAGTAAGTTCACCCGAGGCGAGGGAGAGGTTTGCATTCTTCTCGCTCTGCATGTCCACGACGAGCTTATATGCATGACTTTGCCGGGTTCGCGAGACCTTGCCCACGACAGTGCCTCGAGGGACGAGATTGGGACCCTTCGGCTTGCCGCTTGTCCATTCAGTGTCGTTCACAGACACGCAAAGGTGGGAGATGGTCTGGCACACCACAAATTTCTGGAGGAGGGCGTCGAGCTGAGTTGTGATTAGGTTCCAACTCATCACCTCAGCTTCGCTTGCACCCTCCAGTGCCCCAGTTCAGCCGTTGTAATGCTCCATATGCGGCACCATCGCGAATCGAGAAGACGCATAATCGTCAGTCCACTCCGCAAGTGGCAAGTTGATGTCCCACAACGTGCTCGGCCAATGCATACTGTCGTCGGCTGTGAAGTTCTGACCCATGTCCTCATCGACTTCAACATCCGACACTCCGCAGAACCTCCGCCGAACATCTTCCAGCAGCCGGATGGCGTCTTGCAGCACACGCTGTATGTCTCTCGTTTCTGTCTCCGAAAGTCGAAGCCGATCAGGTGTGTACTCTTCTGTGTAGATTTGCAGCAGACGGATGGCGATGTCGACGGCGTTGTGGGCGGTATTGGCTTCCGCTTCGGCCGGCTTGGTTTCATCCACGAATAGCACACGATCCGTTGGCATCTCGTCTGTGCCCTGATGCAGGCGGTAGAGGAGGCAAAGCAGTGCGCTTTGAAAGACTAGCCGTATTGCACTAGGCTGCAAATACGCCAGCCTCCGCTCGCGACGATGTCGATCGAGCAGCTGGAGAAGAGCCAGGGCGCTGCCTGCGCTTGTGGCGAGACTTCGCTTGAATTGGGGATGATCTTCGTCGAACGTCAGAGCTGATTGATTTATGAGTATGATGCAACTGTGGCCCAGCATCCGAAGATAGATATGAGGGAAGTCGTCCTTGAGGTGGTCCGTCCGTGACGCCAGGTTGGTCAAGTCATCCGCAAAGACATGGAGCTTTCGGTTCAGTAGTGTGATCTTCCGCTCGCCGTCCCTGCGCTCGGTCGTGGTGTAGAGTTGCTCGCTGACGTCTTGCAGGATGGTGGTGAAGCGACAGTAAGCGATGAAGAAGGAAACTTTGGCCACATCCCCAGGGTCCGAAATGGGCAGCTCTGCTACCGAGCTGTCGACGAGGTCGCAGTTCTCGTGTGGAAGAGGGACATCGACATCGTGCTGAACTCGGACAAGTCTTGGCAGTCCGTATGCCATCGAAGCCGCGGTCTCCAAAGCAGCAATGCACCACCAAAGTCGAGTCCGCAGTTCTTGAACACCAGCATTCGTTTTGAATCGGACAGAGTTTCTGTGCAATCCCAAGGCCTGTGCGGAGCGAACAGCTGTTGCGATTGCGGCGTTCATTAGATTGTGTTTGCCTGCGAGCTGAAGGTAGATGATGTTGAGTATCGAGCACTGAATCGTCTTCAATGAGATGTTGGAATCGAGGAGATGTTGAAGTGAGCTGGCCATCGAGAAGTACTGCGAAGCGTTGGTTTGGTGACCGCCACTCTCTCCATCCCAAGCTTCGATGGCTAGAACCACCAAAAGTTGATGGAGACCAGCGATATCATGATGATCCGTGCAGCGTCCATCGGGAAATCGTCTATTCAGAACGGACTCAAAGGCGTGAAATGCCTGCCGCCGACACAGCACCGGCATAAAGTCATTCCAGCGCTGGAAAAACCGCTCAGCTCGGTGCAGATAGTACTCCTTCGGGAGTGCAAGCACGACATCCCAACGGTACGCCTCGGTGTCGTCGTGCAAAGGCCGCAGCATAGTCGGATGCGGCAGAAGATGGAGCCGGTACATGCTTTCCGGAAAGGCGTCGTTCGTGAGTTCCTTGTACCTCTTGTCGATACTCGAGACGAAGTGAATGCCGGTTGTGGAACCTGCGAAGAGGACACTCCCTCCGCCGATAGATAATAGACGTCCAAGATGCCTGATGACAGGTTCGGCCTGGGTTTGTAGAGGAACGCTGGTAGAAGAGCCTGGCGTCGCCATTTGAGGGTTCGCGTGGCGCTGGCCATGCTGATCCGATCCCGGCGAGACATGGAATTCGGGTGCTTGTGATGGCTGGCGATGGGACGACTCTGGCGGCGGATGCAGCTGCCCGGTCTGCGTGAGAGATTGGACGGTCGCTCGTAGCTCGGCGAGCTCTGCTCTCAGTCTCTTCACATCGTTCGCCTCGTTGCTCCCATATCTGGCCAGAAGATTTAGTCTGAGTTGGGAACCCTCCCATTCGGCAAGACTTCTAGCTTCGTGGCTTCGTCCGCCGGCTCAACAGGGCGGTGACTGTGCATTCTATGCCAGCTTCCTGGCACTTGTCGCAGGGCCGTATACCATCGCAGCGGATCTTCTTTCTGCGTCCTTCGCCGTCAGCGGTCGTCAAAGACTCCAAAGCATAGTGTTTCAGCTCACGTTCGGCAGCGATCACTGTTCAATAATCAGATCCCCGTCCATCATCTGGTGGCGGCGTGAAATTTCTCCGGCGACGTACCAGACCTGCGGTAGGTGATGGGCAGACATGCTCCCGGATATCGCAACGTATAGTCCCCATGGACGACGAAGGCGATAGCGACGGTCAACGACGGCGTCTTGACATTCACATTCCCTTGAAACCGTGTTGTCTGAGTCCAGATCAAATCTCAGAAGATGCGGAAGATTTCGGACGCCTAGGCTGACTAACGATATTCTAACCAAGCAATCTCAACGATGTTGGCGTTGCAACTTTCCAGTCTTTCCACCTCCACCGACATCATCGTGAACGTGAACGTCGATATTCTACTCAAAGGCGGTCTACCACGGCTCGTTGGACGGGCAAAGACGACAATGATCTGATGCTGTCACTTATCCTGGACTGCTCGAAGTCGATTTTCCTCCATACGACTCTGAGACAAAGCTGCAATTGCAGTATATACGCAAGGAGCACACTACAGCGTGCTTCGAGTTCTTCAAGACATATCTCCAGCATCGAGTCAACTACTGGAAGCTATCTATACGCGTCAGATGCCGACAGGGCAGTGCATAACCTCCTCAGCATCCCCATGAGGACCCGACGGCCCCCAACATCGCCATTAAAACCGGGTAAAGTCGGCCGGGATAAGCTGTTCCGGATTAAGGATTCAGGCAAAAGCTTCAAGCGGAGAAGATGAGATTACGAAGTACTTAGCCCTCTTCCTCGCGATGACTTGCGAATCGCACAAACAGCGTCGACCGAAAGGTGGGATCGCGATCGCGGAGAGAAATCTCTGATCGCCAAGGAGACCATTGATCGAGCGTAGTCAACACGGCTGAGTTCGACTGATGCAGCTCAAGAGCAATTTCTGGGCAGCTACATGTCCAAATCTGGAGTCGCTCGCAAGCAACCGCACGGTATGCCACCGAACCTCTTGTCGAACTACTGGCATCGGGGTCGACCATTTGCTCGACGCTGCATGATTCGTTTCTCGAGGTTGTCGGTGGGAAGGGCGGGAAAGTGATGGCCATTGCAGCCGATGCCTAAACGACTCGATGTTCCGCCGCTGACTTACTGTATATGGGTGGAGTGGCATGACAGTTGCATCCGGCCAAGGGGATATCTTCTCGCATTGGACATCACTCGTGTTCAACAAGTTCGTTGTAGCTGTCGCGCGTCCGCTGGAGGTGATCGCAGAACGCTTGGCTTCTGTCGATTACCACAGTGGTTGGGACTTGGCACTGGAGTGACTGAGCGGGTTCGAGTAAATAGCATTTCCGAGGAGACAGAGCCCTACCCAGAAGAGCAACAGTCAGTGATACCAAGCTCTGCCTGCGGCCAACCGTTGAATCCAGGATGTCACTGAGACGTGCCCAACTCAATGCTACTGTCACTGGCGTGCTGGTCGGTTGCCATGGACTGGTGCGCTCGCAGAGTGATCTAGCACGAGTGGTTCTACCACCAGAAGTACGAACATCAGCTATGCCCCAACGCTTGAGGCCGTAGGCTGCCAATTTCTCGCTTGGGAACGCTTACTGCCTCGCAATCGCAGTACGCTAACCCAGTGAGTTCCTGCTCTACACACAACGCCCCATGCTCACTGCAACCGTGGCTCTATAAGCAAGTGTCAGATCGTCGGACAAAGGGTACCGCCCGAGCAAGGCTCCTCACCGAAAGGCACGGGCGAAAGTACGGGACGAATTTGCCGTCTTCTGAAGGCGGGGAGTCGAAGTCGATGCAACACCCGTTGATCGTGCCAGGGCTGCCTGCACAATTTTCGGATTCAAACTCCCATGATTTGAGGCGCTCGCCTGGTTTGTGACCTTTGAGGTACTTGAAGTATAGAGAAGCGTCGAGCGACTTCCCGTATGGGAATCTGTCGGCAAATTTGACGCATTTCTAGCGCAACGTCGATTAGCATTCGGCATCGACGCGTGCATCGGTCGGCGACATGTCTTACAGAGGTGGCCCAAGAGCTGCCAAACCATAAAGCGATGATGGAAGGTGCACGCATAATAATGAATGGGTTTCCGTGTTCGAGGCTTGAAGTGTAGAATCAGAGGCGACGATGAGGTAGGCTGATGCCGGAACAATGAGGTCCAGGAACTCACAACTCAGGTTTCCGAGCGCGAGATTGAGGTCGAACCTCTCCTCCGCTATATACACGCCTGTCGCCGAGCTCTAGTCACCGATATGTCTCCTCGGCATTATCAAGCAGGATTCTCTTTCCACATTGGTCCATCGCCTACATCGCGGGTCGATTTGTTCGTTTAGTTACGCCTTGTTGGGCAGTAAGGGGTAGAATGGGCCAGAAAAAAGCCTCACCTCGTATACTGTTGCGTTTCTTTGCAGCTCTGGTGGCCTGTGACATCCGAGGTGAGACCAAACTACTCCAGGAATTGTGAAACGAGCCTTACAGGGATGCTGGTATGGCGAAGAAAAGAGCCGCACAAATCGACCCGGTTTCACCCTACGTTCGGCATCAACGTGTTCGGATGCCTCGATGGGTCCTGAAGTGTCCGTCCTACATCTCGAAGCCTCTTCCACAAGTCGAGATGAGCTGGACTTGTTCTCCAGGATCGCAGCTCACCGTGCGTATCCGTCCATGTGCTGGAGCTCCAAGCCGACAAATGGGAGACGTTATTGAGGACCTCGCCTTTTTTGTGGCGGACTGGGCGACGGAGGAGGAACAACCCTCAGAGGCCCAAGAGAGCGGCATCTCGGAGCAGGTCCCACCCTTGAATCTTCCTTCCGTATCCGAGTGGCCCTCTCACACCTATACGACCAATAAGTCGGACAGCATCCGCCGAAGTAGCCTTTGCTTCGATGCGTCGCGATGCTGTCAATGAGAGTCAGAAGAAAGATGCTACCTGGCCGTTTGCGATCGCGAGTTAGGCCTGGAGGATGGTCTCGATCCCGCTATGGAAGAGGGAAGACGCTGGGTGGGACACGAGTTGAGCCGAGGGATGCTGAAAGAGGACTCCCAGAACTACCAACGATCCCAACTCGGCGCCAAAAGTATGGAACAAGCAAGCGAATGAAACGAGCCACAAGTTCTTCAATATGTTCCAAAAGTACTAGACATCCACTAACTTGAGCAAGATCGCCGACCTTCGTGCGAAGGTCGCATCTTCCACAGCAAACAACCCAGCCAAAGAGACGCCAGGATAATCCCAAGGAAGCATCCGATCATAGCCCGACTAGCCTCCGGAGATGATTGTATTTGCGACGTCTCAAGCGTCCGCCGTCCTGCATTAAGAGGTAGGAAGCATGCTTCCAAAGCTGGTGAGAGATGTCAGTGCGTGCTGTTGGAGGTCGTGATAGGCGACGTGCTTACAGCCTGAGTTTCCGGATGCTGGATTAGTCTCCGGGCTTAGATACCGCAGTCTGCGCACGCATCGACAGCAGTACCTGTCGCGGCGATGCAAGCAGTGATCAAAAGAGGCTCGACCTCGGGCGCTGCGAAGCACGCCGCGCAGGCAGCGATGCTAGCGGCGTACGCGGAAGCACAGCCTGTCACCAGTCTCTTATTCAGACGGTACTGCATCGGTAGCGAGGAGATTTCACGTACCAAGCCAGCGGCATCCTTGGGCTTCAAGTGCTCGGAAAATGCAGCTTGCCTGCTGCTGCTTATTGGCGAAATGACAATGAGCCCCGGCGTGGAGGTTGGGATTGTTGCCATAGATGTGGAAAATTTCGCGAGGCGTCAGGTCGGCGACGGCAACGGCATGGGCTTCTGGGTCGACCAGTCCACGCGGCGTTAGGACAGCAGCTCCGGCATTGATCGCCAGGAGCAACACGGAAGTGCCGTAGAGGTAGAGCTGCATCTTGCAGTGGTTGTTTGCAGGTGGGACGTGGGAAGATGTTCGTGCAAGTGGAGGAGGAATGAAGAACGAAGGCTCGGTGATTGACTCCGTTGCGGAAGGGTATTGTTGTGGTGTGAAGGCACAATGTGATGATGCTGCTTCGAGAGAGGAAGACGATGCGGTTTCGGCGGCCTTATGTATTCGGCGTGGAATGCTCTCTGTCGCATTTTGACCGTGCTCTCACTCGTATGTTACCTCGTTTGTCGTAGATCTCAGATGGGACGCAGGGAACGACCTAGCTCTGTATTGGACATGTTTCTCGAGAGCCTGTCGTCGGGGAAGTAAAGCTGGCGAAGACCTATTTCTAGCGTGGACGAACAGTCATGAGCAAGCCAGAATGTTCTGACACTATTCGTGATTCGGACAATCAGCGATGTCTGGATCCTAGCAGTTCAGCCAATATAACCTCACATACGAGTCGGCAGTCGGAGACCTGAGTCTTTTCCCCTGGAGTCCCGAAGACAGCATGGTCAAGCAGCGCTGGTCTCGACGAGCACGCCGGACAGGATACAGCAAGTAGTGCTATTCAAAGGGTATCGCTACCGAAGGACAACATTGGGTAGCGATAGAACTACCCCAGCACTCGGCAACGCATCCGGTCTTCCAGAAGAACATCCCTACAAGACAGTAACACGAACTATACACAGGGAAGAAGGGACAGGGTTATTTTCAATCCCCTGGCCAATGAAGTGAATGCGGTGCGTAAGCGCTGGCTGCCACGATCCATGTCCTATCCCTACTGCCGTATGAGACATCACAACAGCACGCACTATTGTAGTCCGGCACATCTTCGACTGTACAGGGTAGCTCGAGACGGTGAGAAGCAAAGGCCTGCCACCAATACAATCACGCTGCAGCAGATGTGTGGAACCATATCGATGCTGTATCGTTGTAGAGTCGGGAAGCTGGATGTACCTCGCATCTCGTATATCCTTGCAAGCAAGCCAGGCGGCAGTTGAGATCGCGGTTCGAATTGTTGAGGTATCTCGACGATGATTCGATTGTGTACTTGTACACATTCGCCAGCCGAGGTACTTCTCAGGCCATCCGCGTTCGTTTGGGTTAGTGAGACGACAGAGCGAAGGATATTAGGCGACGGCATACGGAGGAAGGATCGTGAAGATCTACGAGGTCAGCTTGGGATACTCAAAGTGAGGTCGATAAATCGTTCTACTAGCGGTAGAGGACGTTTTAGGTAGTACGATTTTGGAATCCTTCGAAGGTGTCCACCTTATCGTACTAATAACTAGCGTGCCGACGTACGCCGGAAGGAGTAAACATGCCGTATAAAGTAAGTTAGCTAGCGACTTCGTTTACTCTTATCGTTTGTTCCAAGTAGCGACTTTAATAAGATTCGTAGATACTACGCTACCGCTAGTAATTTCTCTTTAAAGTATTCGGAAGCTAAAGTCTTTATACGATTAAGTTATAATATTAAGATATCCTTATAGTAGCCTTACTTTAAAGTAGATATTTAGGCTACTATAGTATAGTAGAGAGTATTCCTAATACCTTTACCGAGACGATCTATAAATACTACTTACTACTAATACTTACTATAGTTAAGGGTAGTATCTATATCTATATACCTAATAAAGAAGCCCTAGTTTTCTTCGCTATTACCTTTCCCCTATCGTTTCTCTTCTATACCTATTATTACTAGTACGTATATCTTTATATTTAATTTCTCCTTCTCTCGATACTTATATATAATTAGCTACTATAAAGTATAGAAGATAATTAGCTTATAGCTACTATATATATAACTCTTTACTACTAGCTACGTAATATATAAGTAGAACGCCTTAACTATATCTATATCGATAAGGAGACTTCTTCGAATATCCTTTTAGTATATATTTTTAGCTAGGTCTTTATCTATATCGCTCCGTATACTATCTTATCTACTAATATACTAATATTATAGATAGAATCCTTAGAAAGTACTTATTAAACTTACGAACTAATATATACTCGGTTAAATCCTCTACTATATACTATAGCTATTACTACTCTCTTCGAGTTCGATTATATTTATTTTTGGCTATATTATACTAGTTATTAAAGTCCTTAATAGTATCAGAGTTTCTCGCTATTACTAATATAATCTAAGTTTATTATTATTCTCTCGAAGTATCTAAGCTAAGATATAAAGGTATAGTTAGCTACTAAGGGTAGCGACTATATTAAAATCCTCCTTCTAAAGATAAGAGTCTTATAACCTTATATAGCCTAAAAAACAACCGTCTTCCTATAATACTTCTTACTCTACTATACTATAGACCTAGGTTCCCTACCTATCCTTAATTTCTACGCTTAGATAAATTAACTATATTAAAGTCGCTATCGACGTACTAGTTCTATATTATAATCGAGGTAATAGTATAGCGCCTACCTATAATCTTTAATACTAGTAGTATTACTAGTTCTATAATATAGACGTTCTCGCCTTACCTATACTTCTTTTTATTATAGACGATAGATAGGATATACTTTAATCTTACTATTAGCTTATTCTAATTAGTAGTATCGAGGTAATAGTCTATAGTTTATATAGTACGAGTTTCTAGAACTAACTAGTCTAGAATTATACTATATAGAAGCTACTCTCTCGCCTTTAAACTAGATTCCGAGACCTTTAATTTATCCTTATTACTTAAATATATAGACCTAGGAGCTCTTAGCTACTAGGTAGTTATATCGGTAGGATTCCAAACCAACACCCTAGTATCTATAACTAGTCGTATAGATATAACTAGTTCTTTCTATCCTTTTATTGGATTTACTATCTACTCTACTATTACGATAATAGTATACTTATAAAGTAGGCGTACGGCGTAAGGTACTTTCTAGGCTACTATATAGGGATCGTCTCGAATATCTATTAGCTATAAGCGGGCCTCTATTTGCTCTATAGACTAGGTATCCTAGTATATACCTAGAATATAGTTAATAGATATAGGAGTAGGCGGGTCCTTAATTTCCTAATTCTAGAAGGTAGGGTCCTTAAGGTAGACCTATTCGTATATCTAAAAGGTAAGTAAGGGGTTATTAGTTAGTATATAGATAGTAATATAATTATCCTTAGTAGCTAGGCGCTCTATCTAGGTAAAGATTAAGAAGATCTTCCTTATTAGATCGGTCTTAGATATAAGATAGATATAGACCTAAGCCTCCTAATTCTTTACTATAGCTATAGCGTCGGCTCCCTACATTATAATAGTATTAAAGATAAACGTTATTTCTAGTACCTCTTCGAAATAGTTTAGATAATCTAGTATATATATATCTATATTTACTAGCGCTATAGATAACGTAGATAGGAGGAAAAGGTTATCCTATAAGTTGATTTCTTTCTATATATACCTATACTAAGAGAATTCTATAGTAGCCTAGGTATATATACCTTAATAGTAGTCTTCAGATAGAACTATCTATTAAACCGGGTATTAGAGGTATTTAAAGGCCGAAAATACCCTTACTTAATAAAGTCTCTTAATAACTATACTTAGCTCCTTATATCCTAGTACTATTTAAGATACTATTAGGCGTTCTAGGGTTAGGGCTACGATGCGGGCGCGGGCTTCCTAGCGTCGGGCGTCGAGCTAATTAGGATTTAATAGGCTTTATTCTCGAGCTTCAACGCCGTATGCGACCGCGACTACGACCGCGACGACGTCGTATACCTTCGAAATAAATGTATAGGGAGAGTATTGCCTCCGTTCTCCTACCTCTTCTAA
>JALRMM010000484.1:0-24796 GCA_026122155.1 Zymoseptoria crescenta
ACGTAATTTATTAGAAAGCTTAGCGCTCGGACGTCTACCTTCCGAATTTAACTACCGAACTTTCTCTCTACTTCTTTATTACTACTACTAGGGGGCCCCCCCCCCCCCCCCCCCCCCGCCCCCTGCTTCGCTCCTCCCCTCCATTTCCCCAAAACACCTGCTCCCCACCGGAACCACCTCTCTCCTCCCTTCCTTCCTTCCATCCCCCCTCCAGCACTGCTAAAGATTCGTGCACGTACAACCGATGCTCAAGCTAAAAGAGAAAAACACAAACCCACCCCGGTCAGCAAAACGACGGAAGGGAAGAGAGACAGGGAGGAGAGAGGGAGTGTGTGAAAGAACACGACATACCATATCACGCGAAAGTCCTTCGGACACTCGGTTGACTCGGCGCAATCGGTGTCCGTGATGCACTGTGGGGGGTTGAGACCCGTTAGCGGATTGTCGAAGGGATCGGGATGTGTGGGTGAGAGATGAGGGAAAAGGGTCGATCACGTACCCTGGCCGCCGTGATGGTGGGGGTGAGAAGGCCGATGATCACGGTCGTGAGGAGCGCGGTGAGCTTCATCGTTGCTGACAGGGCGGAGGTTGGTAGTAGTAGTAGTAGTAGTAGTAGTAGTAGTAGTGTGGAGTTTGTGTGACGTTGTGATGTTGTTGTTTCGCGTGGTGGTGTTGGGAGAGAGAAGGAGAAAGACGAAAACCAGCGGACAGCGAGCGGGACCTTTTACATGAGAATATCGCGGGCTGGGCCTCAAGGCGAGGGGGGAAAAAATAGTCACAAATAACTCATTGCGAAGACCAAAAAAAAAAAATCCTCCCCTCCTCCCCTCGCACGCGCGATCTCCGGAACCCCTCCTCGTCGTGTTGGGGGGGAAGTCGTCGGAAACACAAGCAGGGATAACTCTAGTTCCAGGAAGGACGGACGGGGGTTAACCCTGAACTTGGATAATGACGACCACCACCGCCGGTGCTTCGGAGACAGGGATTTCCTCGGGCTGCGAAGCTGTGAACGGGGTCAGGACTGTACTCAGCTGGCAGTGGGGGGAGAGGAGGGAAGCGAATGGGATCCTCGTCCGAGTTGCGCGTACATCCTCTGGTGATCATGGAGTTCGAAGACAAGGTAGCCTGGACGTAGCAAGCTGAGGAAGCCAGAACGACATGATGCTGGGAGATCCCGATCAGATCGACGTATGATTAACAACAGAAGAAAGAAGAAGGAGTGAGAGGAACAAGACCACCGGCAATCAAGACGTTGCAATGCAATTAGGTTCCTATCCCGGAAGAGATAGTAAAAGTTCTCCTTCCATTAGGACAAAGTCAATCAGGTCAAATCCCCATCGCTCCCATCCTCCAAACCTCCCGAGTCTTCTCGGTCTTCTCAGTCGTCTCCATCTTCGACTTCGCACCAGATCCCTCTCACAATCATCCCCTCAAAGCAAGAAAGCCGCAAGTCCCACCAGACCCGCCGTGAACCCAGCACCCACAACCCCAGCCTGACCCTTACCCTCGGCCGTCTGCGTCTCAACCACAGTCGTCTCCACGGGCCCAGTGCCTGTGGGCAGGTCCATATCCGTCGTGGCGGGATCGGTCATCGTCGAGCTGTCTGCAGACGTATCGGTCGTGGCGGCATCGGTGGTTGTCGAGCTGTCATCGGAAGTGTCAGTCGCGGAGGGATCAGAGGTCGTCGTGCTGTCTTCAGAAGTGTTAGTCGTGGCGGAATCCGTCGTTGTCGAGCTGTCTTCAGCACCTTCGGTTCCAAACACGGCGGTCGAGATTGTCACGCCGGTGTCGGAGCCCGAGAGAAGGGTCACTACGACGGCGACGGTCGTCTGTTCTGGGACATTCTCGAGGAGGGGGACCAGAGTCGTGATGACCTCTGGGCTGGCAGTGGTGGGGACTGCGGCAGTGGACATCTCGACGCTTGGAGACGTAATCGATTGTCCGTCCACAGTCACGGTTCGCTCCCATTCAGTCGTGGATGTGCTGGGCCTGCTGGCCGTGCTAGCGGCAGGACGAGTGACAGTCGAGCGGGAGTGTGACAAGGTAGTGGTGGTGGTAGTGGTTGTGCTGTGCCTGCTGGCCGTGCTAGCGGCAGGACGAGTGACAGTCGAGCGGGAGTGTGACAAGGTAGTGGTGGTGGTAGTGGTCGTGCTGTGCCTCGTCTCGGTCTTCCTTGTGGTGCTGTGAGGCACACTGTTGACGTAGATTGTTGTAGTATCCTCAGGGTCACACTGAGTTGAGTCGGATGGCGGAGGAGCTGTCTGGTACACGGTGGTCGTGACCGTATCGAGCGGCAGTGGAACGACGCTCGTGGCTGTGATGGTCGAAGTCTCGGGCAGAGAAGCTGTCTTGTACACAGCGGTCGTGGCGGTATCGATCGCAGCCGAAATGGCGAACGTGGTTCGACTGGCCGGTGAGTCCGACACGGTGGTAGTTTTGTTGTGCCTCGTCTTGGTGCTGGAAGGCACGCTGGTGATGTAGATCGTTGTCGTGTCCACCGGGTCACGCTGAGTTGAGTCGGATGGCGGAGGAGCTGTCTTGTACACGGTGGTCGTGGCGGTATCGAGCGCGACCGGCACGGCCGTCGTGGCTGTGATGACTGAAGTCTTGGGCACCACCAGCGCGGAAGTGTATGAAGACACGATTGTCTGAAGGTATGTCGAGACGACCGAAGACAAAGCCACTGCGGGTGTCGCATTCGCAGCTGATGCGGAGCTCTTTTGAGATGTGTTCGTTGGAGCTGCCGCCACAATGGTGACGGTAGCCGTTGAGAGACTCATTGATGCCGGCGAACCACGGCCTCCCGCGGGAACAGAAACGTTCATCGTGACTGTTGTGGTGACGGTGGGGCCTTGTCCGTTTGGTGCTGCAGCTCCTGCCTAAGGAGACGGCGAGCCTGCGCTTCCATTGCCGCTGCCAGAGCCACTGCCCGAGCCTGATCCTGATCCGCTGCCCGAGCCTGATCCTGATCCGCTGCCCGAGCCTGACCCTGCTCCGCTGCCCGAGCCTGATCCAGATCCACTGCCCGAGCCTGATCCTGAACCAGATCCAGAAGAACCGCCGGATGAAGAAGAAAGGGAATACGAACCGAGATTGGCGCACGTGATGGCGGTCTTGTTTCCGAAGTGAACGACGATAGAGCGGCCTTTGACGGCGGCGTTGCCGTTGTCGAGGGAGAGGTATTCGTCGATGTAGCTAGATGGTTGATGTTTAGCAAGGTCATGATTGGATCGTGTCAAGGTGAAGTGAAGGAGGGCAGGGATGGAGGTGGGGTGTGGTGGATATGTGATGAAAGCAAAGAATCTCACTTGGCGGAAAAGGTGGTTCCGTTGATCTTGCCGTGCTTGCCCGACAGATCACCGACTTCGCACGAAGCTGGGTTGCTGAGATCGCAGCCGGAGCCGCCGTTGCCGTAGGGGTCGAGGTGACCGCCGGTGGAGGAACAGTTTCCGTTCGACACCGGGTTCTTGTGAACGTGATAGACTTTTTTCAGAGACATGTCAGCTCACGAGTCATGTTTGTATGAGTATGCATTGCTCTTACGGAATGGACCGCCCTCGGAGGGCAAGTTGGCGATGGCGACCTGCACGAGAACTCCATTGCCGCCGTTGCCCGCGCCAATCTTGACGGTGCCGGTGACTCCCAGGGCATTCTGCGGGAGGGTGGCGAGGTATTGGCTGGCCTGGTCGTTGCCGGTGGTGGGCGGGGCGTTGCCGGCGGAGGTGAAGGGAAGGGCGACGGCGAGGATGGCCGCGGTGGTGGTGAAGATGTGCATGTTGACGATGCGGGTGTGGGGATATCAGGGATGATGGCGTGTGAACGAGTGTGTATGAGCGAGTTTGAGAAGATTTTCTTGTCGGTGGTCGGAGGAGTAAGGATTCTCCAAGGGTGGATGGAATGTGGTTGTTTGGTTTGGGTTGACGTTCGCGTGACACCAACAATGCGCGAGAGTGGAGCTCTTTTGATGAAGATGATGCTTGTCTTGAAACAGCGAAACGTGGAAATAGGCGCGAGAGATTGAGGATACTTGATGAGGATGACGGATGATGAGATGTGTGTGTGTGTGTGTGTGATGTTGATGGTGGAGGAGTGATGAAAGAGGAGGAGTTGACGGGAGAGGGAACGGGTGGAAATGGTCTTGTCCTCAATCTGCGGTGATCACGCCAGGGGCGGACGTGGTCAGTGGTAAATTGATAGATTGATGAGCAGCAGCGGCCCGTACATTCACGCATCTTGTCTTACTTGTCTTGCTCTGCCACACTCCCTTCCGTCCTTCCTCACCAAGTGGAAGATCCGGACCGGGCGACGCGTTTGTATATGATCATTGATGATACAGATCGCGGCAGTGGCGGCCCCTGCCCTGGTATCAACGGCGCCATGGCCAACGATCCTTGGCTGATACGAACGACACAGCACGGGCATGTCGCGAACCACTTCTTCATCATTCATCATCCAGACAGATCTCGCCTTCTCCGCGCATGCGACACGGCGGAATCTATGAAGTGAGGTGAAGTTGGCAGGTACCGTGGATCGTCGGGCTCCACTCCAACCACAAGTCTCCGCCCGCGAGCTACGATGTCACATGCGGCTCACGGAAATTCACGTGATGGCGGGTACAAGTGCTCATGCTTCTAATGGTCACAGACTCACAGGCTTGACAGACGACTTGCCAGGCCAATAACATGGCGCGATTCCGTAGACCTTATGGTGTCCAGTCGGCTCAGATCGGTCTGGCCCTCTTCATCGACACTGAACGGTGAAATGTATCGAGACCACGGGTGCATAAGTCAAGAAGTCTGCGGGACAGGGTGCGGAGTTGTGGCGCTCGGTCGCAGTTGCCCCGCAACCCTCTCTGTTGACGACGGGTAAACTTTAATGCTCGAACATCCACCACAATTCTCTCCTACGACGACGATATAGCCGTTGGAAAGTGTCCGCCATCTTCGATTCTTCCCACCCACCATTCATACCCGTCGCTCGTGGGGCTCACCGTCGTTTCTGGCACGTTTCTCAGCTTACATATTCACTACCACGAGCGTCCACTTCCATCGTCACATTCCACGCATCTCCCGGGAAACTCAGATCGACCAACGACCATGTTGAAGACCAAGGAGCCTCCCATACCAGAACCAGCCTATATGTCAAAGCAGCAGAAGGGTCAGCAATCTTTCATGTCTCCGTCTACTTCTTCGTCTCTCTCCCCATCGTCATCTCCAACTCGTCCTCTCCCCATCATTCAACCCCACACGCCGCCGCGATCATCGCGCTTGCGGGAAAGCATTGCAGTCGATGAGGACACAAACTCACGCTTCACACCCACAGCCCAGTATCTCTCTGGACTCCGCCATGATCGACCGGCCAGACCGTCAGGCTCGAGACCTGCACCTCCCTCCAAATTCAGCTGCTTTGCCAGGACCGACAGCGACTCCAGTCCACTTGGAAATGGCCGACCATCACTGGCTCAAAGCAGTAGCATGCCAATAATGCCGACACCCGACCTACAACCGACGAGTGATCCGGAGAAATCGATGAGCAGATGCAGAAGTCCATTCGTGGGTCGACCGCTCGCAAGAGCACCCACGCCTACCATCATCGAGGAGGAAGAGCAAGGCGATGAGAGGAAACCCAGACGTACCGCGACATACCTCGAGAACGGGACACGATGGATGGAAAAGCAAGAGACGAAATCGTTGAGGGACGCTCTGCATGACATGGATCTGGAGGAGGAGAGAAAGATTCACTCGGCGGCCCAAGATGAGGCAGCCGAGCTGGTTTACAAACACAGAAACCCAGACAAGGCCAATGCAGCGTATGCCAATCCCGATCTCAAAGACTACCGATCTCATCTGCGAAAGGGCAGCTATCAGCGCAGCCATAGCAGTCAGGACTCCACTTCCTCCAGTCGACGCAGCGCTTCCAACGGCAGCCAAAACTCCAACTCCTCGTCAGATAACGACCGCACCCGCCGAGTATCTTCCAAGCGACCACGAAAAGTCAGCCCTCCTTCAGCAACAGTGTCCGTGCTGAGGCGCCGAGAGTCGGTTAAGAAAAGCTATGACCCTCTCGCTCAAGCCGTAGCGCAAGACATTGCCGTCGCTCATCGTCGTTCGAGCAGTGGGAGCGTACGAATCGTCAGTGGAGAGAAGAAGATGTTCATGCATCCGAATGATAAGATTTGGGAGGATCCGGGCGAGGATGACAACACAACATCGAACGGAGAGCGGCCACCCTCGCAGTCTTCTGTGGTGAGGGTACATCATGCGAGGATTACAGAGGAAAGGATACCATCTCTTCCTCCATCAATGACTTCGCCATTGCCGTCATATGTGAGGAAGAATCCCTTCGCCCGGGTGAGAGCGCAGAATGAGAGGATGGAACGCTCAAACTCGGCTCCGACATTGCAGACTCTTCCTCCCGCGCCAGTCCTACGCCACGACCGGGTGGAGATCCAACGCAATGCTCCCAGCCAGAGCAGGAATCCATGGTACATCTCCAACGAGCCGTTGCCACCGACACCGCCACCTGCGCCTGAAGGAGAAGCCGATCAAGTCGCGCCGAAGGGAAGTGGAAGTCGATGTGGTACACCCACGAAGGATGGAAAGGAGATTCGAGGAGATGATATTCGAGCGGCAACGAGCAAGACGAGGAAGGACTACAGTCCAAATCTGCCGAGACCAACGATGGTCAGTGATAAGCCAGGGAGACCGATCGTCAGCTTTGAGAAGAGGGCAAAAGAGGTTGTTCTTGAGCCCGAGCGGAGTGCTGAAATGCAGAGGAGCGACTCCATGCCTTTGAGGAGAGATGTCGAGCCGGTCAAACTGGAGAATACGAATTCTTCACGATTTGCGCCTGCAGAATCATCCTCATCAACTCGAAGTGCCATTCCTCACATCACCTTCGACAACGCTCCTAGTCCATCGATACCGACGATCAATTACCCGGACGAGCCATCCATTCCGACCATCAACTTCCCAGACGACCCATCAATTCCGACCATCAACTTTCCCGACGATGACAATGCTGGCCCATCAATCACCGTCCACGCACCCTCCATCTCCATCAACGACACTCCAACAAGACCCACATCCAGCCCTCGCTCTGCCATCCCTCAACGCCCTCTCCCACACCACTCAGTCTCCGCTCCCGTCGCTCAAAACTCGCCAAAGACCACACCTCACTACACGCCCTCCCACCGCGCCACCCCCAGCACCCTCTGCGCGCACTGCGCCCTCCCCATCGCCGGTCGCATCCTCTCCGCCTCGGGCCAACGTTTCCACCCGGCCTGCTTCACCTGCCACACCTGCAGCACCAACCTCGAATGCGTCGCCTTCTACCCGGAACCCGAATCCTCCTTCCAACTCCGCGCGTCCCAATCCGAAGACGGCATCGTGGACATGCGCTTCTACTGCCACCTCGACTACCACGAATCCTTCTCCCCCCGCTGCAAAACCTGCACCACCCCGATCGAATCCTCCGCCATCCTCGCCTGCGGCAACACCTACCACTCCGGCCATTTCTTCTGCGCGCAGTGCGGCGACCCCTTTGATCACGCCACGCCGTTTGTGGAAAAGGACGGGTACGCGTGGTGTGTGGGGTGTCATTCCCATCGTACGGCGCCGAAGTGTGGCGGGTGTCGGAAACCGATTTTGGAGGTCGTGGTGAAGGCGTTGGGGAAGGAGTGGCATGAGGGGTGTTTTCGTTGTGGGGGGTGTGGTGGCGGGTTTGGGCGGGAGGGGAGGTTTTTCGTGAGGGATGGGCAGGAGGGGGGAAAGGAGGGGGTGGTTTGTGTGGGGTGCGAGGAGAGGAGGTTGAAGGCTTGAAGGGGGAGTGAGGTCAGGAGGCGGGGATGGAGGTGGTGGAGAGGGAGGCGTTGAGGCATTAGCGGGTGTTGAAGCAAGGCCACAGACTGCGAGACTCCAGTATGATGAGGATAGAAAAGTAATGCCATGTACCCACAATACCAGAAGACCGGACATTCCCAACGCCACACCCGCTCGAAGTCGGGTCTCTCATAACCGATGCCTCGAAAGAAAAAAACCGCCCTGATTCCCCCCCCCCCCCCTCCCCGTCTCCCGCGTTAGACGAGCAAAGTCGGTCGGTGGATAAACTGAGTCGAGAGGAAAGAGAACAGAGGGAGGGAGGATGTTGTTGTTGCTCCCAGCGAGCGAGACGAACGCTTCATGTGTCGAAATCTGAGAGGTCTGAGAGGTCGATGTATTGCGGCGTTGGAGGAGCGGTGTTTTTGTCTCTCTTGCTCTCTCTCTCTCTTTCTCTCTCTCTCTCTCTCTCTCTTGTGTATGCCCTCAATCAAAGCGACTCGTGCTGGGTGCTGGGTGCTGGGTCAATGAGTCAGGGTGTCCAAGTCTGCGGTGTGTAGTAGATAATAGCACAAGGAAGTTCTCGAAGGGGGGTGTCCTCCTGTTTTCTGTGAGGAGGGAGGGGAGTTTGGATTTGAGAGGGTCAGCGTTGTTGTCGGAAATTTTTGGGAGGGGGGATTGTTGGCGAGGAGGACGAGGGCGAGGGCGTAGAGGATGAGCTTTTTTTTTTTTGTGAGAGTTGCGGATGTAAGTTGCAGGTCGTTTCCATCGTCGTTTGTTTGCTCGTCAGCGGTGCTTTGGTGTGTGTATCAAGATGGAAGTGATGTTGAGCGGATTTGGATTTTCTTTGGTGCCAAGAGTTGAAAAAGTCTGCGGTCGGAGAAAAAACCTCTCAAAAGGTCCTGCGTTGCGGAAGAGTCGAGCTGTATGTTAGAAGTCGTGGATCTATCTATACACCTTGCCCGTTTCTTGGGCGGAGTACAAAGGGCTGGGCTGTGATTGTTGGCCAAGCTCGTGGCACAGCCTCGAGGGATCCGACGACAGCTCATCAGCTTTCGGTCAACGTATCGTGGCTGTGGCCTCGAACAACGCCATGAAGGTCGACAGCGTGCCGGCCGGTGTCGTTCGCTTTTAACGAACGATCCCGTTGCGCGCTGTCGTACGGAGGGAGCATTCGTGGCTGAGTCGTTCCCCCAAGGGGGAAAATTCGTTGCTTTGGCCGGTATCCCCATATCCCTTGTATGCAACTGTACACTACGCACCACCGGGCATCAGCTTCTTGCCTTTCACCGTTCTCCATTCCATTGCCGTGCTCGCCAGGAACGCCATCCCACTGACCGCCACCGGCAAGATGAACGCCGTTGTGACAGCTTTGTTATAAGCCAGCACCACTCCCCCCAGACTCCCCTCGGGCACCACGCCCTCCGTCCGAATCCCCGTCGCTCCCGCACTAATCACCCTCATGACATCCACCGCCGGCGCCAGGCGCGGCATCTCCTCGATCAACGTATTCGAAAAGATGTTCTGCGCGATACTCACGCTGATCGCGCCCCCCAGCGAATTGAAGAAGATCGCCACCGCATTCCCAATCGGCATGTCCTTCTCGCTCAACACGACCTGCACCGCGATGAACGGAATCTGCACGCACGCGCCGGCGCCGATGCCCGCGAGGATCTGGTAGCCGATCCAGTGGCCGGCATTGGAGGACGGATGGAGAGTGTAGAGGAGGCCGGAGCCGATGCAGAAGACCACGCCGCCGAACCACATGGGGGGGTTGTAGGGGCCGAAGGTGGTGATTGTGGCGCCGACGACGATGGAGCTGAGGGTGATGGAGACGAGGTAGGGGATTGTGCGGATGCCGCTTTGTTCGGCTGTGGCGCCTTTGACGGCTTGGAAGTAGAAGGGGAGGTAGTAGATGTGTCTGGTGATTGAATGGTCAGTTGGGACAGGGAGAGCTGGTGAGGTGGAAGGGGGCTTGAAACGTACGCGTACAGAGCCATCGCCAGAAATGTCGAGAAAATCGCACACGCCGCCACAGTTCTCTGCTTCAAGATCCTCGGTGGCATGGTCGCGCGGTCTCCGAGGTAGAATTGCAGCGCGACGAAGACGATGATCAAGAGTCCGAAGCCGAGGAGGTTGCCCCAGACTTTGCTATTCGACCAGGGGTAGACTGAGCCGCCCCATTGGAGAGCGAGCAGCAGACAGACGATGGCGCAGATGAGAAAGAAGGCGCCCGCGATGTCGATTTGGCGGACCTTTTCGCGGAAGGTCATGTGTGTGTAGCGTCGGGGTGGGTTGCTGAAGAAGAAGAAAACTACGGCTATGCTGATTCCTCCGAAGGGCTAGAGGTCTGTTAGTCTTGTCGACAGACATATCTGTTACGGACACATCGATCGACGCACCAAGTTGATCCAGAAGCACCTATAGGACCGTTAGCAGTGTTCATCTTGTATGCTCTCCAAACGTCTGAACTCACCACCTCCATGTCAAGTTATCCGTGAAAGCTCCTCCCAGAATCGGTCCCACAACCGACGCAATGCCAAACATACTCGACAACGCCGCGATATACAACGCTCGCTTCCGCATCGGAACCGAATATGCAACGATCGTCATGCCGCCGCTGAACAGCGCCGAAGCCCCGACACCCGCCACCGCTCGACCAACAATCAACATGGTCGAGCTGGTCGCTGCGGCGCAGATGACGGATCCCAGCTCGAAGATGAGCAGGGCGCTGAGGTAGACCCATTTCACGTCGAAGTACGTATAGATCTTTCCGAAGGAGGGTTGCAGAGAAGTCGTGGTGAGGAGGTAGGAAGAGCCATACCAGCCGACGTCGTTGAGTCTGCGATCGGAGTCAGTGTCTATTCACACCCGGTTGCCGATTTCGAGAAAGTAACAGCGTCCACTTACGAGTCAAACACAGTTGTGATCCTGGGAATAGCCTGAACCGCACACAATCAGCCAAACGACCCTTGGACAAAGCAGAACTCAGCCCATCCCTACCGTCGCAATGATAGTATTATCCAGCGCGACCACAAACGTAGCCAACGCCAGTCCAAACGTCAAAAGCGCCAACTTGGTCCCGTGCAAATGTTTCGACTCGTCCTCACCCTCCTCTTCCTCATCACTCTTCACCACCGCGGGATCCTTCTCATTCACCTCCCCTCCTCCCCGACTACTACTATCCCGCTCTTCATCCCCCACATCTGTACTCGTCTTCCTCGCCCCGGTCTCCTTCTCGATCGCATGGTCCGCGCCATGCTCGCCGCCCGGGGTAGCAATGCCCGCATTCGCAGTCGCGTTGGTGGTGGTCGGCTCGGCGTCAGCTCCACGGTCGGAAAGTTCCGTGGCGGCAGGAGCAGGGCTGTCGCTGCTCGTTGGGGGCTGAGACTTGCGCAACCTGGTCCATAGGCGGGACATGGCTCGTCGTCTTTTGAACTCTTTTGATGAGAGATCGGTCTGTCTTTCTTTCTTTCCTGTACCTCGACGATGAGATGGCGACGAGGAGACCGGAGGAGATTTTGTTCAATTTGCCAACGTTCGCGTGTGATCGCCCGCGCCGGTTCCGACTGGTCTGCAGCTCTCCCTCCCCCCCTCTCCTCGGCTCGCTTGCAAGCCGTAAGGGTGGGCAGTGGCACAGGCTTTCTGGGCATTTTTTTCGTATTTTGTACGAAGTTCGAGGTAGGGAAAGCTCGTAAGGAGCTCGCGAAAGTCTTTCGCCGCAGAAATACCGAATCGGGAAGGTGAGGGATGTGGAGAGGATGGTGCGGGTCAAGATCTTGCATAAAATCGTGAGATGTTCTTTTATGTACTCTTCATTTCTTCGTTTCTTTTGGTTGCTCTGTTCTATCGTACGACCAGCGTACTCTCTTCATCGATCTTATCAGCTTCGATTACTCAGTTTTGACGACCAAATATGTACAAGGAATAAATCAAGTCGTGTGAGAGGCCAGCTCCCACCGTTCATGCCATTCTGATCTCAACATCACCTCCGACTACTGATCTTCCTGCGCGCACCACCTCCGACCTTGGAGCGTGGCGCGGCCGACTCCGGCTCTTCGAAACAAGGAGCGCAGTTCTTCTCGATCTTGACGGTCGCCCAGATTTCGCCTTTGCCGCATGGCTTCTGCACTAGAGCGGCTTGAGGGCAGAAGGCGGCGAAGACGGTCTTGATGTGGCCGCACGGGTGGGAGTGGGCGTAGTACTTGCACATCTTGGAGGAGGCGTGGATGGGTGGCTGGGTGGGGCTTGGTGGTCGTGAATTGTTGATGATCGATGATCGATAGTTGCGGATGTCGGTTACTGCGTGATGCTGTCGAGGTGGGCGATGATTGAAAGCTGTTGCTGAAAGAGTGTCGTTGGCTTTGGTGCGAGTCGAAGCGTGTGGTCTATGTCCTTGTCAGCTTCCCTGCTTGGCCTTGCTCGAGGAGTTCTTGTGCTCACTGTCGAGGTGTTGAACTTTCTCCCTCGTAATGGTAGATTGATTGGTACCCTTGTTGGTGAGTGTGATGAGAGAGTGAGTTGCTGCTTTCGAATCTTCAAACCGCGGCATTGCATGCCGTATTTAACTATCTCCCATCTTCCTCCTACCTCTCTGCTCATTCGACCCGACTTTCGTATCCTCTGTCATCCATCCTCTGTCCTCCTCTACGAAACACTCTCAGTCTCGTCGTACTGATTGTCAACGAAGCAAATCTCACACACAAAACATCGCCGTACCTGCGTTGGAATGCGGCCATCCGCGTCGGAGTCTTTCAGGCGTGGCACATCATATCGCGCGATATTCGGGCCGGCCAACGAGAGTCGTTCTGCCGAGTGACAGAGACGCATCCGTGTGAGTCTATACAGCCGGTCGGTCATCGAGATGGTTGGAATTGCGCGCCGCAAACATGCACAGATGCCGGGTAGCTGCATGTTGACCAGATGTCGGGTTTGTCGAGCGTGCGATGTGTGTAGACTATCCTGAAGGGGTATCCATCGTGGCATGCAGAGTCCCGAGGCAGGGTGATCTGCGTCGTTTGTTCCGCACAGTGAGTGGTAGACAGTCTTCCGAAAATTTGAGATGCCGAGTACGAATGGCGAGTACACAAAGAAACAATCGATTGTGCTTCTGAAACAACGCGGAATTCAGTGTATGCAAGAAAGGTGATACCTTACCGTTCTTTGGTTTCCTGTCATCCAAACTTTAGTATGATGACCATGCAGCAAGAGTGCTCAGCCTCCCATCATTGAGCACATGTCGCTACACTTGTCCTGCCAGGTGAGCAGAACATTTGGAGGCATCGGTGATAAGAACAGTATTGCCGAGCTCGTCCGCGTGGCATGCAGGGAATCTTTGTTCAGAAACGCCAGGAGAGCCATTGACCGCCAAATCGGACTCGGTTTTTTTCGGTTTCCCTCACGTGTGTATATTTAACGCCAAGTCTTATGAGCTTCACCGCTCATTGTCCAGCCGCTTTTGGCCGGTATTGGTGGTCCGAGTCCTGATAATAAGCTACAGTAGTGCGGGTCAGGGACATGCTCAGCGATCTTCGGGTTCGTAGAAAGTGATTGTCTGTTTGCTGGATGCTCGACCGAGAAAGCATGGCCGGTATGAGGAAGAGAACCGGCATGCAACAGATGCATCTGCAAGAGCTGACATTTCGTTCCGACAACCGCGCCGATTTCCGCGGTGGGTTACTCCAGTACCGAAGCAGAGTCTAGCCGCATGCGACGCGGGAGAGGAAAGCCAGGTCATGCGGGCATGCATGAGGTGTTCTTAGTGAGTGATCCCGGTGGCTGACCGCCTACGGGCGGAGGAGGGAAAAGTCTTCGGGACATGGTCGTTCAGTCCGCTCCAGGAACCCGTCTAGATGGACGATGCAGCCAGGCAAGGTCGGGCTTGTACGACGTACCCAATAGCTCGTGCATGATCGAACAACAGCATGAATGATCAAAGGTCGAGCGTGGTACGGAGGTGTCTTGTGTTGGCGACGAAAAGGTACATGTCGAATTGAGTTTGGACGCCATGCCCGACGAGTCTAGCGTGACATGCTGCGAACACTTTGCCAGCGCATCCACGGGAAAAGCATGTACTTTCTGTATATACTCTGCCCACCGTGGCGGTAGTGTGCGGGCGGCAGTATGCTGTGCTGTGCGACACGGTGGAAGCTGCATTGCCGAACGATGACAACGATTGCGCTGCTCATGTCTTTAGGGTATGTTGAACTTCAATCCACGCAGGTCGACGTCACATTGGATCCGGGATCAGTCAAGGACCAGCAATGAGGAACTCAAAGTATCGTCTCTGCGCTGGATCTCAGACAGCGGATGCTGATGCGTAGAACTACATGGGGGAAAGGATCTCGGTGTTTAGCTTCAGTCGTGCCACGTCTGCACGAACAGCGGCCAGCTCCACTGCTACTGCCGGCAGGCTGCAGTAGTATGGAAGAAGGTCGGTCAACTGCGTTACCGACAATGACCATTTCCTTCCTCTTCTCTTGAGCTTTGTCGCATTGCTTCTGGCCATTGTACTGCTGTTGTGGTGTTGGTGGAGTTTTCGATTGCGCCTGCACGCTTCGACAGTCGATTAGACTACCGGTCCATGTCTGCTCAATCCGCTCAACTGCTCACCGGAAAGAAAGTGTTGTCGGTCAACGAAAGCCTACAACAAGTCAGTCGCCTATCTGCGGCGACGTCCAGTCTAGCAGGCCTCGCTGCGACAAACGCACAAATCCAGGGTCGCGTGCGAAATTGAAACAAAACGTTGCAAGACGTTGTACGAGTCGAAGACGAGATACCGGACACGCATTGCACATCATCTGCAACATCGACGAGACCATTCATCTTCTCCAAGTCGACCTCTGTCGAATCCAAGCGTCACAATCTCAAGAAGAGGCTGAGAGTTGGGCTATTGGTGGCATTGGGTGGTCATGGTTCCTGGGCGCATACGACCAGCCACTTTCCTCGAACAGCGAAGACGACAACGACACGTCTCGAGGACATCAACCCACCTGTGACGTTGCCGAACATCGAAAACCATCGACCGCGCATCTCGGCTCGTCATTGGTGCTTCAGCAACAAATCAGGACGAATGAGACAGCACTCTCTTGCTAGCCTCGAAGTCTTCGCGCTACGCACGAAATAGGTATTTCCTGCCTCTTCTCTTCATCGAGACCTCTATCAGAAGTGCATTGAATGACTGATCATGCCTCATAGTTTCTCCTGTCGTCCCTTGGACTTCGATCTCGACGTCGCCAGCTCTCGTTGCCATACAGCCAGCTTTCTCCTCCTTCGACGACCCTCAAGCTCAAGATCGTGTCCATTGGCTGCCTACAATTCCCAAAACACTCCAACAACTCTTCTACAACCTCCGCGACTGCATCGAGCGCTGCCTGCTGTTGCTTCACCACGCGCGCACTTCATCGTCCGGCCATTGACCGTCGCACGGTGGTTTTCCGATCGGAGCCAGCGTTGTTCCGCACCATTTGGTCCTGTTCAAGCGCGTGATTGGCACACTATCGACGTAGCTGATAGGCATGCTCTACATCGCTTATCACCACAACTCCAACGACAAGCAGGTGCTTTCACCACTGCCAGGACCGAACGACTCCCGCGCCAACAAACCACATCGTCCCAATGGCCACCTTCTGAGCTCCGTCGATGGCCGTGTCAATAATTGAAGAGAAGATCTTGGGTCGTCTCGCCAAACTCGTCGAGCCGTCCAACCCATTCCTCTCGGCCTCGCTCTACCAAGTACTCGGTCTTTCGATCCTCCTCTCGAGAAAGCTGTACCGCGCACGAAAGCTACGAAAGCTCGATGGCACGAGAGACACGAAGTCCTTGCAGCTGTACCACCACATCATCTGGCTTGCACGGGAAGGCTTGTCGACCACAGAAGTCTACATCTTGCCGAATTGTCAGGATGGCGAGCACGGGCGAGAACTTAAAGTCATGGCAGCGAAGCTGCGAGCTTCTCTGTACCACGTGTTCTGCCTTTTCCACAATCATCCGCCAATCAGTCACATCAGCTCGAGATCGCCCAAGTCTAGTAGTGATAGTCCGCCATCGAGTGGGAAGACTGCGAGAGCGAGGTCGACCAGACAGAGTACGACGGAAGGGTCACCGAAGAATGGCAAAGACAGCAGTGACGGCAGACGACGACCGAAGGCGAAACTCCGCGACGCAATACCATCAATGGTCTCCGAAGCCTCATACATCACGAATCCATACGCTTCGGGGCAGTCCCCACCGCCAGGACTCTTCTCCCCTCCTGACGCCCAGAAGACACCCACAAGACCGCCAGGCCTGGAGCGCATCGACATATCTCCAACACATGCGGCGGCATCGTATCTATTACCACCCCTGAACTTCGTGCCCATGGCTCGCGAACACTTCCAAGCGGCCCAGAGTCTTGCTGACCGTCTACTACCATCCACCCACGCTCTTCGACTTTCAATCACACTGGAGCATGCCGCCTTTTTATGGGATTGTGCAAAGGAACACGAACGTGCGCGAACACTCTCAAGGCGCGCGATCAAGGAGGTCTACTCATCCAGCGATGGTTTGGATGACGATGAGTTCGCAGACGCCTCCGCGCTCGTGCAAGCTCTCGGAGCGATTGTCAAGCGTGGCTCAAACGAGTCCACGCCAGTTCGTTCTGAGAAGCCGCCGGATTCCGCACCACCGTCATCGGCTACGAGAGTCCCACGAAAGGCCATTCCACGGACCGTCCCTCCACTGCCAGCAATACCGCAATCTCTAGCCCCGAAAATGCCGCGGCCGCCCATAGTCGATCGCACGATACCTGTCAGTCCACCGTCGAGCAAGCGCAATGGCTCTCGAACGACGACTGGATCTCCACAACAGGTCTCGAAACACCCCTCGAGCCGCACTCTGGATCGTCTGAGCACAGTACATGAAGTCGGCGAATCCACGGATGATGGGGTACGAAGCATTCATCATCCAACATTCAGTCCTCCCACTTCTCAACAAGGAACGATCAGTCCGCCCACCTCTCGTCAGCCCACCGTATCCCCTCCAGTGTCCCGTCCCAACAGCCGCGCAAGTCGTCGTGAAAGGGAGAAAGAGCGCAAATCTTCAACCGCGTCCGCATCGGATAAAGCTACCAAGCGCAAGATCGTTGAACAGGCAGAACAAGACCTCGAACGGCGGCGCAGCCAGAGTACAACCATCAGCGGCGGAGGCCATGCGTCTAGATCGCCCGAGCAGTCCCGTCACTCTAGTCGTCGAAGTGGAGCAGACCGCGATACACGACAAGGACGCAGTAGCCGCAACGGCAGCGGCAGTGGCAGCAGCAGTGGTCGACGAGATGGAGATAAAGATGGCAATGGGGCAGCAGGAGGAGACTCACAACCTCACAGTCGGCAAGCCACGCCATCAGAAGGGTACGTCCGCACGTCTCCCAAACTGTCCCCGCAAAGTCAGCGGTAACGAGTTGTGTGTTTTTGCGTGCAGACTATATTCGTTCCCGCTGCCGTCAAGCGCACCGCCATCGAGATCATCATTGTCCACGGTGACGAAGGGGTCGAAACGAGCGAGGAAGAAAAAGTCGAGGAAGAGGAGTGAGACCGGGTCGATGAGGAGTGGCGAGGGAGCTGAAAGCGCGAACAAGGAATTGAGGCTTGGAACTGGAGACATCAGTCCGAAGAAGACCAGCAGTCCAACGCGTCCTTCAATCGAGGAATTCCTCACGCTTCCGCAGTGTCCGCCAACCTCTTCCGCGACCACTGCTACCGGCACAACATCTCCTCCCACAACAATCATCCACGCTCCATCGCCACCGCGTCCTCTCCAAACCCCACCAGCAGCCTCTCCACCACGCCAGACGAGCGCCGCCTCCGCTCCAGCCTCCCCGTCCCACCACATCCCTCCAAATCCATCGACCGCATTCAAACCCCCCACCGAAGGCAGAAGCATACCCCGAGAACCCCTCCCATCCCCACCCTCCACCCGCACAGCCCCTCCCTCCCCTCTTCCCGCGCATACCTCACCTCGAGCACCAATCCGTCGTCCACCATCTTCCGCTTCCTCCTCAACAACAACTCGCCACACCACCTCTGATCGCCGCGACGCGATCCTCCGCACGCTACAGATCCTCTCGGCGAGGGTGTCTCGCGGTCTAGCAGCGGGCGGTCCGCATACCAGAGTCCCTCAAACTGCCCCTCGTTCTCAACAGCAGCAGCCATCTCCTCTTCCACAGCAGCAGCAGCAGCAGCAGCAGCAGCAACCGCCAGCCAACAGTAGTGGGGCGAATCCTCAGCAGGTACAAGCTAAGAGTGGACCCACCGGACGGACAAGCGGATGAACAAACGAGGGAGAAAGAGGGAATGTCGGAGTGTATAAGAGCAGTCTCAACACAGCCGCGACTCGCGCAGCGCGACGGGAAACGCAGCCGCAGCCGCCGCCGCAGAGGAGTGCTGGTGCGGCCGGTGCTGGCGGTGCTGGTGCTGGATCTGGCGCATGTGCATAGCGGGTAGGAGGAGGTGGACATCCGCCGCATCCGCAGCATCCGCGGCTCGGGAAGCGAGTGGGACGGCGAAGCAAGTGGGACGAGGAAGGTCCCAGATCGAATCAAGTAGTCACACAGTACGTCCGAGATAAAATGCAGCCCAATGAGTTCTCCAACAACAACAACAACATCAACACCAACATCACCACACTCCCACGAGAAGGCAGGGCATCTCCATCCATCCATCCCTCCGTGCCGTGCCATCGACCACACACACCCCGCCGGTGCAGACTCGACACGGCGGTCATCGAGAAACGGAGGGATGCATGCTCTGCTCAGCTCAGCTCAGGGAACTTACTTACAAACAAACAAACGTGTGGATCGGAAGCGGAACGGAAGGAGGCAGGCAGGCAGGCAGGGAGGGAGGACTGGAAGGGAAGCGAAAAAGAAGGAAAAGGGGGGGGGGGGACGTAAAACTGACCGACCGGACGGAAAAAATCCAACGCACCGAAACCGATGAGATCGATGAATCAATCGTACTGCCTCAGGGAGGGAGAAGCAAGAGAGACTGTGAAATCGCCGGCTGCGCGCCCGATGGTTGTAGAAACACAAGCGAACGATGATGAATGCAATGGTGCGATGATTTTTCTTGGAGCTTTTCGACTTAACTTACATCTCGAGTTTCGAGGACGAGCATTGTAGTCTCGCCTGAACGCAACCTAACCATGCAGAGAGAGAGAGAGAGAGGGAGAGAGAGAGAAAAGTCTTCCCCTCCACCTGCCCTCCTCCCCATTCCCATCCATCCGTCAACTACAAATCTCCCTCGATCCCAAGCCCCATCAGTCCCTCCATCCATCCATCCATCCATCCATCCGACCATCCATCCATCCTGCATGCTAAGAAAATCCCCCTTCCAACCTTCCAACCTTCCAACCTTCCAACCTGGCCAAAACCTCCAAATCCAACATCTCCCAAAACCCCGCAAGACAATCACGCCCGCTTGAACGCAAAACGACAGGCAAAAAAAAAGAAGGAAAAAAAAAGAAGAACCACGATCCACTTTCAAACTCCACACCCACACCTCGCACTCTTCCTCCTCCAACATCTCCGCGAACCCGAGATTTTCCCTTCCATCTCTTCAAAAGTCCATGCTCCACCTCTCCCTCACCCCCTCTCGTTTCGTATGCTCCAACACCCACGTCCCCAATTCGAAGTCCGGCCCGTACCACGACTCAAACACCTCCCGCGCCGTTTTCTGCACCGTCCTGCCGTCCGCGCCTCGGACCGTCAACATTGCATCCTCCTCGACCTCGACGTCGACATCCACGTCCACGTCCACGTCCTCGTCGCTGCTGGTGTATTCTAATCCATTGTGCGAGAGGAGGCCGCCATTCGACCGCCGAGGGGTGACGGACATGCGTTGGAGGAGTTGGAGTTCTTTGCCGGTTTTGACGAGGATGGAGGCGGAGTGCCGGTGGGGCATGGAGGGTGGTCGGGGGGCGCCGTTGGGTCGTTGGCGGGGGGTTGGGGATGTTGTGGTGGCGGTGAGGTCGGAGTCGCGAGATTGGGGCGGGGAGGGGTTGGATCTTTCATTGACCAGGTCTGGAAGATCGGTGGGCGTGGGGATGCGGTTCGGGGGTGGTGGCGAGAGAGAGGTTGCGGCTAGGTCCGAGGCGGATGTGATGGTGGAGAGTTGAGGGCGAGAGGCGGCGCGGTGGGGTTGAGGTCTTTGTGTGCATTGGTTGTGATGGAGGAGGTTGTTGGAGGAGTCCTCGGAAGGGTCGGCTTCCCTTCTCGAGGAGGTGGGACTCAGCGCAAAGTCGCGGGAGGAGACGCTGGTGAAGGAGAGTTGGGTGGTGGTGGGTTGGTTCTGATTGTTGCATGCCGTTCTGGAGGTCCTGGAAGAAGACTCCCTCGACATGGCCGTGGCGGAACCTTCGCCAGCTCGTTCTCGACGGTCATGAAGTCGTGAGCTGACATTCCTCGAGAGAGTGGAAGCGCTCATCGCAGGACTCCGACGTCCTCCCCCGCTGTCACTCCGACTCCGACATGCACGTTCTTTGCCGTTCATCACCTCCGCTACCGGCGTAGGTTGCATCATCCACATGACCTCTTCCCGGGATGAGACTTTCGTAACCGTGGCCGGATGCAGGTCGCTTATAGGTGGGTTGCGGACGGGTTGATAGCAGCTCGAGGTGGAGTCCTTCGTCCGTACACGTGCGGGGAGTTGTAGTGCTCCATGGAGGTTGTTCAACGAACCCCACAACTCCTCATCCTCCCGTTGGTATGGCCGATGATTCCACCCGTCTCCGTCTCTTTCGTGGCCCGGCATATCCAGCTCACTGCGCGAATCGGCGGTGCTGGTCATGCTGAGTGCCGTCGGAGCTCTTTGAACCATCCTCCGTGGATCCTGTGCAGTATTCGACTTCTTCTTCCCTCTGACGACACCCGTCGGTCCCAGCGCGATCTCGGTCTGCCAGTGTGGATTCGTAGAGGAGGGAGACGGATGCCGGTATGCGTCGGGTAGTTCCCCCGCGAGTTCCTCCCTGGCGGCACGATCCCATGCTGCTTCTCGCTTCCTTCTCTTTCGATAGCGGGCGTCGGCGCACGGTGCGCAGGAGAGGTAGAAGAAGATGGCGGACTGGATCCCGCGGTGAATGGCCATGCCCTCGGGCCGGATGTGGTTCGCAGTGAAGGAGATGTTGGATATGCAGGTGTTATGCAAGTCGTGAGGACGATCTTGACGAGCTCATCGGCACGAGGTGAGGTTGACGATTGCTGGCCGGAGTGTATGCCGCATGTTGGGCGGAGCTGGTCGAAAGAGAGCGTGGTGGAGTGCCCGAAGATGGATAGTGAATCCAAGAAGATGCGGTTTGCAATGTGTGAGGCACAAGAATCGATCCGTGCCTGTGCGGCTATTCCCAGTACACTGGATCGGAAGGGGAGGTTCCTAATTCGAGGGGGTTCGGTCGTGCAGTCGAGTAAGGTCCCGCCGGTCAGTGGTGATACGGGAAGGAGCCAGGATCTACGACGAAGGGGGTGGATGTGGATGTGGAGGTGGAAGTCGAAGTGGAGGTGAAGCGGGCAGCGCGGTCTATGTAGCAACTGTGTAGTGGTGGTGTATGAATTGTATGCTCGTCGTCGTTGTGTACCGGTGGAGGAGAGGGGAAGGCCGTGAGTTGTCGTCCCTTCGGTAGAACTATCGGGTCTGGGCAACGGGAGCGCAATCTTAGGGGAAGGGAGTTCCAGTGGACCCTTTCGCTCGGTTTCGCCTCCGAAAGATCGCAACCGGAGGAATCAGGATGTCGTATATTCCATGTATATACATCGAAGAAACAACAAGAGAGAATGACGAGAGAAACGACAGGGAAGGAAAAGGAAACGCGCAGAGCCGACTGGACTGCAGCTTGGTCTTCCGGGTGCCTGATGCCCGCATCTTACACCGACACTTCGTCCAGCTCAAGGAGGTTGGGGATTCGTCCTCGAGCAACGGGCTGGGACGAAAGGCTCATTCAAGGGCTCGATTCCGACGAAACGCTCAATTCCGACGAAAGGCTCGATTCCGACGAAAACGCTCAATTCAGACGCAACGCTCCCTCCCCAGCGAACAGGCTAGGTATCATCCTGCAAGTGAAAACAGAATCGTATATACAGTCCCATAAACCAACCACTCCTCTCAACACCTCCTCACACTCGCACCTAATCTCCTTTCCTTTCCTCGTCCTCCCCTTATCATCTACATCTCCCCTCCTCCTCCTCCACTTCATCATCTACACTCCCCTCCTTCCCCTCCTCCCACTCTACAAATCCCTCGTCCTCCCCTCCCCCTCCGCGATCCACTTCTCCAGCGTCCCCCGATCCCTAACCCTCAACCCCACCTTGAACCCCTTCGGATCCATCGTCAACCCATTCGGCAACTTATTGCACCCCATCGCGTCCAAAATCGGTCTGTCCTCCTCTCTCGTCGGCGGCAAAATCTCAAACGCCGTGATCATCCGCAGAAACGCCGTGTACAGTTCCCGGTTCGCCAGGTGACTCCCGATGCACATCCGACTCCCCGCGCCGTAGCCGTAGTGGGGGGTCCCCCTCGAGGCGGCCGCGTCGTCGATGGAGTCGTCGGCGAGGTAGCGGTCCGGGTTGAAGTCGAAGGGGGAGGAGAAGTGCGAGTCGTCGTAGTGGGCGGCGTAGGCGTTCATGTAGAAGGATGTGCCGGCGGGAATGGTGGCGCCCCCCCAGGTGATGGGTTTGGTGGATGTGCGAGGGAGACAGACGGGGATGACGGACCAGAAGCGGAGGGTCTCCTTGACCAGGGCGGTGATGTAGCTGCATTTCTCCTCGTGGAGGCATCGCTCCCAGGAGTCGTTGTTGGGGTAGACTTTCTGAATCTCGGCGAGGGCGCGGGACTGGATTTCTTGGCCGTGCGGGGAGGAGAGGTAGGCGATGCACATGATGAGATTACCCGGGACGGTGTCGAGCCCCGCGGAGACCATGGTCAGGCCGATGGACATGACTTCGCCGTCGGTGAGTCTGGCTTCGGGGTCTTTGAGGACGTTGCCGGAGATGCAGGGTTGGTCGGTGCCGTCGGCGATGCGGGACTTGAGCATGCCGAGGAGTCTGTGCATGTAGGCTGCTCGACGTTTCTTGTATTCAAGAGGTTTGTCGGAGCCGCCGGGGAGGAGGCGGAGCATGGGGATGTAGTCGGCCCAGTTGGTGGCGGTGGAGCGGAAGTTGGAGACTTCGCGTTCGACGTGGACGATTTCCTGGAGCATGCCGTCGTCGATGTTGCCCTCGATTTTGATGCCGTAGTTGAGGGTCAAAGAGGTGGACAAGGCGTAGCGCTGAAAGTACGGGTTGGGATCAATGTCGATCTGGCCTTGTTGGGAGTCTTGGAGCATTTCCTTGATCGACTTGATGGATTCGTAGTCGATGATGGGCATGTAGGATTGCACGGCCGGACGGTTGAGAGCGGTGGCGGCGGCCTTGCGGCGTCTCTTGCAGGATTCATCCCAAGGTGAGGTGCCGATGGTGAAGCCTTCACTGGACGAGACGACCGTGTGGAAGGTGTGCAACTTGGGCCGCGAGATCAACGCCGATTGATTCGTGATCCACAGATTCCTCACGCTGTCGAATGTGTTTGCGAAGACGATCCGTCGGTTGCCCAATCGAACTTGAAAGACGGGACCATACTTTTTCGCCAATTTCATCGCATTGACGGCATGGTTGTCGCCGAGTTGACGAAGATTGCCAAAGATGGGTACTCCAGGGACTTCGGGAAGACCTTTGATTTTGGGAATGTCTGTCCGGTCGATGATCTGAATGGCGGCGTAGACGACGGCGAGGAAGAAGAAGGGGAAGACTTGAGGGGTGAAGAGCAGGCCGATGAGGCTCTGTGAATCCGAAGACTGTGCCATGGTGGTGGGAATTTGTGTGTCGACGATGTTACCCGACAGAGTCAAGGGTGGGAGGGAGAGCAGCCGTGAAGATGTGGTTCAGGATGGACGGGAGATGTCGTGTGACGCTGCGGAGGAAGCCTGCCGGGTATATATTGTATTTGAAGAAAGAAGGGACCGCTCCGGGGAAGGAAAGATATGAGTATATCGGCAAAGGAAAGAACGACACCGAGAGAGGAGGTTTACCAGACCGGGCCGGATTTCTGGGTCGAACTCTGACGAGGATGAGGATGGCCCTTATTCCGACACGCGAGGGAGTCGTGAAGTACTGTACTCCTGTAGGAAAAGAAATATCTCGTCGTCCACTCATATGTGTTCTGTCGTCTCCCCCGCATCGATTGGTGTACTCCACCATCCGCCGCTACACCCTTAGCTGGTACGTGTACCCTTCCAGAAGGGCGCACAGATTCCGTGCCGTGTATGTAGTGGATCGTCCGGTAACGTTGCCTTTTGTGATGAGTCTCAACACCGAATGCTAGAGTGCAGGCCACGCTTTCCCTTTCCTCCTTGCTTTACCTATACCATAGCATTCGATCAAGGGTCGGCACATTCATGCTTCTGGCCATTGGTGCGTGAAGCGAAGGCCGAAGGGTCAATGGCGGGGATGTGGAGATCGATTGCGGGGCAGACGCATGGTTCGGAATTGCTGCGCGCTCCTTTTCGGCATGTGCAACGGGACCAAAGTAGGTAGGCCCAGAGTGGCCAACCGGTCGAATTCCGCATTTCCCGATTTCCGAAAACGCGTTCCTGCGATAGCGCGAAATTGTCTATAGAGGCTAGAAGTCCTATAGTATATATACGCCGGAAGCCCTATCTATAGATACCGTGCCCCTATATATAGATGCCGGTGCGTATCTATAGAGAGATAGATAACATTATAAGAGACGAATATCGTCGTTACGGACGCGATAGCGAGACATGTCTATATCTCGTAGACATTGCTTTTTCGCTATGGAATTTTGACAAAAGTCTTAGTAGCAGACAGAAGTTATAGTAAAAACTCTAATCCCAAACTTTAAACTTCGAACTTCGAGCTTCGAGCTTCGAGCTTTCGAGCTTCGAACTACGAATACTCGATT